>JAUPTC010003769.1:0-13960 GCA_030762895.1 Sophora flavescens
CAGTTCTTTTGGCAGAAGTAAAGGTGAATGATTTTTTGTTTTGCACTTTTTTAGCGTCGATTCTTTAAACTGGCGAGGTAAAAGTAAACCTTTTAAACCAGTTCTTTTAACAAGCGAAGTAAAGGTGATTGATTTTTGTGAGCCCCTTTTAACGTCAATTCTTTAAACAACGAGCGTTAAAAGTGAACTAACCATTCTATTAACAGAAGTAAAAGGTGATTGATTTTAATGTGAGCCACTTTTAACGTCAGTTCTTTAAACAACTGGCGTTAAAAGTGACCTTTTTAACTCAGTTCTTTTAACAAAAGTAAAGAGTGATTGATTTTCTTTGAGCCACACGGTCTTTTTAAACAAGCGGCGTTAAAAAGTGAACTCCTCTGCAGTTCTTTTATAACTGAAGTAAAGGTGATTGATTTTTGTGAGCCACTTTCAACGTCAGTTCTTTAAACAATGGCGTTAAAAGTGAACCTTTTAACCCGATTCTTTTAACAACCGAAGTGAAAGGTGATTGATTTTTAGTGAGCCTTTACCTTTGAGCGTTAAAAGTGAACCTTTCAACCAGTTCTTTTAACAACGAAGTAAAGGTGATTGATTTTTAGTGAGCCACTTTTAGCGTCGATTCTTTAAAAAACGGCGTTAAAAGTGAAACTTTAACTTGATTCTTTTAACAAGCTGAAGTAAAAGGTGATTGATTTTTAGTGAGCCACTTTTAACGTGAGTTCTTTAAACAACGGCGTTAAAGTGAACTTTAACTTCCAGTTCTTTTAACAACTGAAGTAAGGTGATTGATTTTAGTGAGCCATTTTACTTTCAGTTCTTTAAACAAGCGGCGTTAAAAGTGAACCTTTTAACTTCAGTTCTTTTAACAACCGAAGTAAAAGGTGATTGATTTTTAGTGAGCCACTTTTAGCGTCAGTTCTTTAAACAAGCGCGTTAAAAGTGAACCTTTAACCAGTTCTTTTAACAACCGAAGTAAAGGTGATTGATTTTTAGTGAGCCACTTTTAACGTCAGTTCTTTAAACAAGCGGCGTTAAAAGTGAACCTTAACTCAGTTCTTTTAACAGCGAAGTAAAGGTGATTGATTTTTAGTGAGCCACTTTTACGTCAGTTCTTTAAACAAGCGGCGTTAAAAGTGAACCTTTTAACCAGTTCTTTTAACAGCTGAAGTAAAGGTGATTGATTTTTAGTGAGCCACTTCTAGCGTCAGTTCTTTAAAGACATGGCGTTAAAAGTGAACTTTTAACCAGTTCTTTTAACAAGCGAAGTAAAAGGTGATTGATTTTTAGTGAGCCACTTTTAGCGTCAGTTCTTTAAACAACGCGTTAAAAGTGAACCATAACTCCAGTTCTTTTAACAAGCGAAGTAAAAGGTGATTGATTTTCTAGTGAGCCACTTTTACGTCAGTTCTTTAAACAAGCGGCGTTAAAAGTGAACCTTAACTTCGGTTCTTTTAACAAGCCGAAGTAAAAGGTGATTGATTTTTTTGACCACTTTTAGCGTCAGTTCTTTAAACAAGCAGCGTTAAAGTGAACCTAACCCGATTCTTTTAACAAGCTGAAGTAAAGGTGATTGATTTTTAGTGAGCCACGCGTCGAGTTCTTTAAACAAGCGGCGTTAAAAGTGAACCCTCTAACTCATTCTTTTAACAAGCGAAGTAAAGGTGATTGATTTTTAGTGAGCCACTTTTAGCGTCAGTTCTTTAAACAAGCGGCGTTAAAAGTGAACTTTTAACCGAGTTCTTTTAACAACCGAAGTAAAGGTGATTGATTTTTAGTGAGCCACTTTACGTCGGTTCTTTAAACAAGCGGCGTTAAAAGTGAACCTAACCAGTTCTTTTAACAACTGAAGTAAAAGGTGATTGATTTTAGTGAGCCACTTTTAAGTCAGTTCTTTAAACAAGCGGCGTTAAAGTGAACCTTTTAACTCAGTTCTTTTAACATGAAGTAAGGTGATTGATTTTTAGTGAGCCACTTTTAACGTCGAGTTCTTTAAACAACCGGCGTTAAAAGTGAACCTTTTAACTCAGTTCTTTTAACAACTGAAGTAAAGGTGATTGATTTTTAGTGAGCCACTTTTACCGTCGAGTTCTTAAACAAGCGGCGTTAAAAGTGAACCGCTTAACTTCAGTTCTTTTAACAAGCTGAAGTAAAAGGTGATTGATTTTTAGTGAGCCACTTTGCGTCAGTTCTTTAAACAAGCGGCGTTAAAAGTGAACTTTCAACTTCAGTTCTTTTAACAAGCTGAAGTAAAGGTGATTGATTTTTAGTGAGCCACTTTTAACGTCAGTTCTTTAAACAAGCGGCGTTAAAAGTGAACCTTTTAACTTCGGTTCTTTTAACAAGCTGAAGTAAAAGGTGATTGATTTTTAGTGAGCCACTTTTACGTCGGTTCTTTAAACAAGCGGCGTTAAAGTGAACCTTTAACCGGTTCTTTTAACAAGCTGAAGTAAAGGTGATTGATTTTTAGTGAGCCACTTTTAGCGTCAGTTCTTTAAACAAGCGGCGTTAAAAGTGAACCTTTTAACTTCAGTTCTTTTAACAAGCTGAAGTAAAAGGTGATTGATTTTTTAGTGAGCCACTTTTTTAGCGTCGAGTTCTTTAAACAACCGGCGTTAAAGTGAACCTTTAACTTCAGTTCTTTTAACAGCGAAGTAAAGGTGATTGATTTTTAGTGAGCCACTTTTACGTCAGTTCTTTAAACAAGCGGCGTTAAAAGTGAACCTTTAACTTCAGTTCTTTTAACAAGCGAAGTAAAAGGTGATTGATTTTTAGTGAGCCACTTTTAGCGTCAGTTCTTTAAACAAGCGGCGTTAAAAGTGAACCTTTTAACTCCAGTTCTTTTAACAAGCGAAGTAAAGGTGATTGATTTTTTAGTGAGCCACTTTTAGCGTCAGTTCTTTAAACAACCGGCGTTAAAAGTGAACCTTCTAACGATTCTTTTAACAACGAAGTAAAAGGTGATTGATTTTTAGTGAGCCACTTTTAGCGTCAGTTCTTTAAACAAGCGGCGTTAAAAGTGAACCTTTAACTTCAGTTCTTTTAACAAGCTGAAGTAAAGGTGATTGATTTTTAGTGAGCCACTTTTAACGTCGATTCTTTAAACAAGCGGCGTTAACAGTGAAGCTTTTAACTTGAGTTCTTTTAACAACTGAAGTAAAAGGTGATTGATTTTTAGTGAGCCACTTTTAACGTCGGTTCTTTACACAAGCGGCGTTAAAAGTGAACCTTTAACTTCAGTTCTTTTAACAAGCTGAAGTAAAGGTGATTGATTTTTAGTGAGCCACTTTTAACGTCGGTTCTTTAAACAAGCGGCGTTAAAAGTGAACCTAACCAGTTCTTTTAACAGTAAAAAGGTGAGATTCAGTCACAGGTCGAGATTCTTTAAATAAGCCGTAAAAGTGAACCTCTTAGCAGTTAAGTTCTTTTAAGCCGAAGTAAAGGGTGATTGATTTTTAGTGAGCCACTTTTAGCGTCAGTTCTTTAAACAACCGGCGTTAAAAGTGAACCTTTTAACCGAGTTCTTTTAACAAGCTGAAGTAAAAGGTGATTGATTTTTAGTGAGCCACTTTTGCGTCGATTCTTTAAACAAGCGGCGTTAAAAGTGAACCTTTTAACTTCAGTTCTTTTAACAACTGAAGTAAAAGGTGATTGATTTTCTAGTGAGCCACTTTTAGCGTCCGTTCTTTAAACAAGCCGGCGTTAAAAGTGAACGCTTTTAACCAGTTCTTTTAACAAGCGAAGTAAAGGTGATTGATTTTCTAGTGAGCCACTTTTGCGTCAGTTCTTTAAACAAGCGGCGTTAAAAGTGAACCTTTTAACCAGTTCTTTTAACAAGCTGAAGTAAAAGGTGATTGATTTTCTAGTGAGCCACTTTTAGCGTCAGTTCTTTAAACAACTGGCGTTAAAAGTGAAACTTTTAACCGATTCTTTTAACAAGCTGAAGTAAAAGGTGATTGATTTTCTAGTGAGCCACTTTTAGCGTCGAGTTCTTTAAACCCGGCGTTAAAAGTGATCCTTTTAACTTCAGTTCTTTTAACAACTGAAGTAAAAGGTGATTGATTTTTTGGTGAGCCACTTTTAGCGTCAGTTCTTTAAACAAGTGACGTTTAAAGTGAACCTTTTAACTTCAGTTCTTTTAACAACTGAAGTAAAAGGTAATTGTTTTTTTAGTGAGCCACTTTTAATGTCAGTTCTTTAAACAACTGGCGTTAAAAGTGAACCTTTTAACTTCAATTCTTTTAACAACTGAAGTAAAAGGTGATTGATTTTTTAGTGAGCCACTTTTAACGTCAGTTCTTTAAACAAGCGGCGTTAAAAGTGAACCTTTTAACCAGTTCTTTTAACAACTGGAGTAAAAGGTGATTGATTTTCTAGTGAGCCACTTTTAACGTCAATTCTTAGAACAACTGACGTTAAAAGTGAACCTTTTAACTTCAGTTCTTTTAACAACTGAAGTGAAGGGTGATTGAATTTTTAGTGAGCCACTTTTAACGTCAGTTCTTTAAACAACTAGCGTTAAAAGTGAACCTTTTAACTTCAGTTCTTTTAACAACTGAAGTAAAAGGTGATTAATTTTCTAGTGAGCCACTTTCAACGTTAGTTCTTTAAACAACTGACGTTAAAAGTGAACCTTTAACCGAGTTCTTTTAACAAGCGAAGTAAAAGGTGATTGATTTTTAGTGAGCCACTTTTAACGTCAGTTCTTTAAACAAGCGGCGTTAAAAGTGAACCTTTTAACTTCAGTTCTTTTAACAAGCGAAGTAAAAGGTGATTGATTTTTAGTGAGCCACTTTGCGTCAGTTCTTTAAACAAGCGGCGTTAAAAGTGAACCTCTAACTTCAGTTCTTTTAACAACTGAAGTAAAAGGTGATTTATTTTCTAGTGAGCCACTTTTGCGTCAGTTCTTTAAACAAGCGGCGTTAAAAGTGAACCTTTTAACTCTGTTCATTTCACAACCGACGTAAAAGGTGATTGATTTTATTGTGAGCCACTTTTAACGTCAGTTCTTTACACATGAGACGTATAAAGTGAACCTTTTAACTCCGGTTTTTTTTACAACTGAAGTAAAAGGTGATTGATTTTTAGTGAGCCACTTTTAACGTCATTTGTTTAAAGAACCGACGTTAAAAGTGAACATTTTAACTACAGTTCTGTTAACAACTGAAGTAAAAGGTGATTGATTTTCTAGTGAGCCACTTTTAACGTCAGTTATTTAAACAAAGGGCGTTAAAAGTTACCCTTTTAACTTCAGTTATTTTAACAAGCGAAGTAAAGGTGATTGATATTTAGTGAGCCACTTTCCCCATCAGTTCTTCAAACAACTGACGTGAAAAGTGACCCGTTTAACTTCAGTTCTTTTAACCCCTGAAGTAAAGGGTGTTTGTTTTTCTAGTGAGCCACTTTTAACGTCAGTTCTTTAAACAAGCGGCGTTAAAAGTGAACCTTTTAACTTCAGTTCTTTTAACAAGCTGAAGTAAAAGGTGATTGATTTTTTAGTGAGCCACTTTTAGCGTCGAGTTCTTTAAACAAGCGGCGTTAAAAGTGAACCTTTTAACCAGTTCTTTTAACAACTGAAGTAAATGGTGATTGATTTTCTAGTGAGCCACTTTTAGCGTCAGTTCTTTAAACAAGCGGCGTTAAAAGTGAACCTTTAACTTCAGTTCTTTTAACAACCGAAGTAAAAGGTGATTGATATTTTAGTGAGCCACTTTTAACGTCGGTTCTTTAAACAAGCGGCGTTAAAAGTGAACCTTTTCAGTTCTTTTAACAAGCTGAAGTAAAAGGTGATTGATTTTCTAGTGAGCCACTTTTGCGTCAGTTCTTTAAACAAGCGGCGTTAAAAGTGAACCTTTTAACTTCAGTTCTTTTAACAAGCCGAAGTAAAAGGTGATTGATTTTTTAGTGAGCCACTTTTAGCGTCAGTTCTTTAAACAACCGGCGTTAAAAAGTGAACTTTTAACTTCAGTTCTTTTAACAAGCTGAAGTAAAAGGTGATTGATTTTTAGTGAGCCACTTTTACGCGTCAGTTCTTTAAACAAGCGGCGTTAAAAGTGAACCTTTAACCGGTTCTTTTAACAAGCTGAAGTAAAGGTGATTGATTTTCTAGTGAGCCACTTTAGCGAGTTCTTTAAACAAGCGGCGTTAAAGTGAACCCTCTAACTTCAGTTCTTTTAACAAGCGAAGTAAAAGGTGATTGATTTTTCTAGTGAGCCACTTTTAGCGTCAGTTCTTTAAACAAGGGCGTTAAAAGTGAACCTTTAACCCATTCTTTTAACAAGCGAAGTAAAGGGTGATTGATTTTTTAGTGAGCCACTTTTAATGTCAGTTCTTTAAACAACTGACGTTAAAAGTGAACCTTTTAACTTCAGTTCTTTTAACAACTGAAGTAAAAGGTGAATGATTTTATAGTGAGCCACTTTCAGCGTCAGTTCTTTAAACAACTGACGTTCAAAGTGAACCTTTTAACTTCAGTTCTTTTAACAGCTGAAGTAAAAGGTGATTGATTTTCTAGTGAGCCACTTTTAACGTCAGTTCTTTAAACAACTGACGTTAAAAGTGAACCTTTAACTCATTCTTTTAAACCGAAGTACAAGGTGATTGATTTTTTAGTGAGCCACTTTTAGCGTCGAGTTCTTTAAACAACCGGCGTTAAAAGTGAACCTTTTAACCAGTTCTTTTAACAAGCTGAAGTAAAAGTTGATTGTATTTTTTCTGAGCCCCTTCTACGTCAGTTCTTTAAAGTAGCGTCGTTAAAAGTGAACCTTTTAACTTCAGTTCTTTTAACAACTGAAGTAAAAGGTGATTGATTTTCTAGTGAGTCACTTTTAACGTCAGTGCTTTAAACAAGCGGCGTTAAAAGTGAACCTAACCGAGTTCTTTTAACAAGCTGAAGTAAAAGGTGATTGATTTTCTAGTGAGCCACTTTTAGCGTCGAGTTCTTTAAACAAACGGCGTTAAAAGTGAACCTTTTAACTTCAGTTCTTTTAACAGCGAAGTAAAAGGTGATTGATTTTTCTAGTGAGCCACTTTTACGTCGAGTTCTTTAAACAAGCGGCGTTAAAAGTGAACCTTTAACCAGTTCTTTTAACAAGCTGAAGTAAAAGGTGATTGATTTTTAGTGAGCCACTTTTGCGTCAGTTCTTTAAACAAGCGGCGTTAAAAGTGAACCTTTTAACCAGTTCTTTTAACAAGCGAAGTAAAAGGTGATTGATTTTCTAGTGAGCCACTTTTAACGTCGAGTTCTTTAAACAAGCGGCGTTAAAAGTGAACCTTTTAACCGAGTTCTTTTAACAAGCTGAAGTAAAAGGTGATTGATTTTTTAGTGAGCCACTTTTAGCGTCAGTTCTTTAAACAAGCGGCGTTAAAAGTGAACCTTTTAACCAGTTCTTTTAACAGCGAAGTAAAAGGTGATTAATTTTTTAGTGAGCCACTATTACCGTCAGTTATTTATTCAAGTGAGGTTAGAAGTGACCCATTTCACTTCAGTTCTTTTAACAACTGAAGTAAAGGGTGATTGATTTTTTAGTGAGCCACTTTTACCGTCAGTTCTTTAAACAACGGCGTTAAAAGTGAACCGTCAACTCAGTTCTTTTAACAAGCTGAAGTAAAAGGTGATTGATTTTTAGTGAGCCACTTTTAACGTCAGTTCTTTAAACAAGTGCCGTTAAAAGTGAACCTTTTAACTTCAGTTCTTTTAACAACTGAAGTAAAAGGTGATTGATTTTCTAGTGACTCACTTTTAACGTCAGTTCTTTAAACAAATGTCGTTAAAAGTGAACCTTTTAACTTCAGTTCTTTTAACAACTGAAGTAAAAGGTGATTGATTTTCTAGTGAGTCACTTTTGACGTCAGTTCTTTAAACAACTGTCGTTAGAAGTGAACCTTTTAACTTCAGTTCTTTTAACAACTGAAGTAAAAGGTGATTGATTTTTAGTGAGCCACTTTTAACCTCAGTTCTTTAAACAATTGTCGTTAGAAGTGAACCTTTTAACTTCAGTTCTTTTAAACAACTGTAGTAAAAGGTGATTGATTTTCTAGTGAGCCACTTTTAGCGTCGAGTTCTTTAAACAGCGGCGTTAAAAGTGAACCTTTTAACTCGGTTCTTTTAACAGCGAAGTAAAAGGTGATTGATTTTTAGTGAGCCACTTTTAGCGTCGAGTTCTTTAAACAAGCGGCGTTAAAGTGAACCTTTTAACTCAGTTCTTTTAACAGCTGAAGTAAAAGGTGATTGATTTTTAGTGAGCCACTTTTACGTCAGTTCTTTAAACAGCGGCGTTAAAAGTGAACCTTTTAACCAGTTCTTTTGACAACTGAAGTAAAAGGTGATTGACTTTTTTGTGAGCCACTTTTAGCGTTAGTTCTTTAAACAACCGGCGTTAAAAGTGAACCTAACCCAGTTCTTTTAACAACCGAAGTAAAAGGTGATTGATTTTTAGTGAGCCACTTTACGTCAGTTCTTTAAACAAGCGGCGTTAAAAGTGAACCTTTAACTCAGTTCTTTTAACAAGCGAAGTAAAAGGTGATTGATTTTCTAGTGAGCCACTTTTAGCGTCAGTTCTTTAAACAAGCGGCGTTAAAAGTGAACCCAACCAGTTCTTTTAACAACCCAAGTAAAAGGTGATTGATTTTCTAGTGAGCCACTTTACGCGCAGTTCTTTAAACAAGCGGCGTTAAAAGTGAACCTTTTAACTCGAGTTCTTTTAACAAGCTGAAGTAAAAGGTGATTGATTTTCTAGTAGCCCTTTTAACGTCAGTTCTTTAAACAGCGGCGTTAAAAGTGAACACTTTAACCAGTTCTTTTAACAACTGAAGTAAAAGGTGATTGATTTTTAGTGAGCCACTTTTGCGTCGAGTTCTTTAAACAAGCGACGTTAAAAGTGAACCTCTAACTCGGTTCTTTTAACAACTGAAGTAAAAGGTGATTGATTTTCTAGTGAGCCCTTTTACGTCAGTTCTTTAAACAAGCGGCGTTAAAAGTGAACCTTCTAACTTCAGTTCTTTTAACCGAAGTAAAAGGTGATTGATTTCTAGTGACCACTTTTAGCGTCAATTCTTTAAACAAGCGGCGTTAAAAGTGAACCTTTTAACCGAGTTCTTTTAACAACTCAAGTAAAGGGATTGATTTTCTAGTGAGCCACTTTAGCGTCGAGTTCTTTAAACAACGGCGTTAAAAGTGAACCTTCCAACTTCAGTTCTTTTAGCTGAAGTAAAAGGTGATTGATTTTCTAGTGAGCCACTTCAGCGTGAGTTCTTTAAACAAGCGGCGTTAAAGTGAACCTTCTAACTCAGTTCTTTTAACAACTGGAATAAGGGTGATTGATTTTTTAGTGAGCCACTTTCAACGTCAGTTCTTTAAACAACTGGCGTTACACGTGAACCTTTAACCAGTTCTTTTAACAAGCGAAGTAAAAGGTGATTGATTTTCTAGTGAGCCACTTCAGCGTCAGTTCTTTAAACAAGCCGGCGTTAAAAGTGAACCTTTTACCGGTTCTTTTAACAACCGAAGTAAAGGTGATTGATTTTCTAGTGAGCCACTTTTAGCGTCATTCTTTAAACAAATGGCGTTAAAAGTGAACCTTTTAACTTATTCTTTTAGCAAGCTGAAGTAAAAGGTGATTGATTTTTAGTGAGCCACTTTCAGCGTCGTTCTTTAAACAAGCGCGTTAAAGTGAACCTTAACCAGTTCTTTTAACACGCAGTAAAAGGTGATTGATTTTTAGTGACCACTTCAGCCCATTTAAACAAAGCGGCGTTAAAGTGAACCTTTACTCATTCTTTTAACAACCGAAGTAAAGGTGATTGATTTTCTGGTGAGCCCTTTTAGCGTCGATCTTTAAACAAGCGACGTTAAATGAACTTTTTAACCGTTCTTTTAACACTAAAGTAAAGGTGATTGATTTTCTCTAGTGACCACTTCCAATCGTGGGTTCTATAAACAACAAGCGTTAAAAGTGAACCTTTTAACCAATTCTTTTTTTGAAGTAAAAGGGGACAATTTTTATTGACCCGCTTTTAGCATAAGTTCTTTAAACAAGCAGCGTTAAAAGTGAACCTTCTTAACTTTATTCTTTTAACAGCTGAAGTAAAAGATAATTGATTTTTATTGAGCCACTTTGCACGTCGAGTTCTTTAAACAACCAACGTTAAAAGTGAACGCTTTTGAAATTCTTTAACAAGCAGAATAAAAGGTGATTAATTTCTGTGAGCCACTTTTAGCGTCAATACATTAAACAAGGCGTTAAAATTGAACCGAACTGTGAGTTCTTACAGCGATAAAAGGGTGATGATTTTCTGGTGACCACTTTGCGTGATTCTTTAAGCATGGCCGTTAAAAATGTTTCAACCGAGTTCTTTTAGAAAAGGCTAAGTTAAAGGTGATTGATTTTTAGTAAGCCCTTTCAAACGTCATTTCTTTAAACAATGGCGTTAAAAGTAACCTTTTAACCCCGATTCTTTAACAAGCTGAAGTAAAGGGTGATCGGTTTCTAGTGAGTCCCTTTGCGTCAGTTCTTCAAACAGCCGGTTGAAAGTGAACCCAACAAAAAGTTATTTTAACCATGAAGGAAAAGGTGATTGATTTTTCTAGTGAGTCACTTTTCGCGTCAGTTCTTTAAACAAGCGGCGTTAAAAGTGAAGCTGTTAACCCCGGTTCTTTTATCGCCCGAAGTAAGGGTGAGTTGATTTTCTAGTCGTCACTTTGACGGCAGTTCTTTAAACAAGCGGCGTTAAAAGTGAACCTTTTAACCGATTCTTTTAACAAGCCCGAAGTAAAGTATTGATTTTGTGAGCCACTGCTTTTGTCCAGTTCTTTAAACAACTGACGTTAAATGTGGTACACAACTCTGATTCTTTTTCCCTGGCCCCGAAAAAGGTGAATGATTTTTGTGAGCCGCTTTTAACTTCAGTTCTTTAAAAGCAAGCGGCGTTAAAAAGTGAACGCTACCTTGGTTCTTTCTGGCCCGAAGTAAAAGGTGATTGATTTTTCTAGTCGGCCCTTTTAACGTCGGTTCTTTAAACAAGCGGCGTTGAAAGTAGACCTTTAACTTCAGTTTTTAACAAGCCCCGAAGTAAAGGTGATCAGTCTTTATGACCACTTTCGCGTCAGTTCTTTAAACAACGGCGTTAAAAGTGATGCTTTTAACTTCATTTCTTTTCACCACAAGCCCTGAGTCAAGGTGGTTGATTTTTAGTGAGCCGCACTCGCGTCGATTCTTTGGAGCAAGCGGCGTTAAAAGTGAACCTTTAACTTGAGTTCTTTTAGCTACCTTTTGAAGTAAAGGTGATTGATTTTTTTATTGAACCACTTTTAACATCAATCTTTCAGGCAAGCGTTAAATGAACCATTTACTTGAGTTCTTTTAAAGCGAGTAAGGGTGATTGATTTTTTTGTGAGTCACCACCTTGTCAGTTCTTTAAATATTGATGTTAAAGTGAACAGCACAGCAGTTCTGGCTGGCCGATGTAAGGTGATTGATTGCATAGTGAGCCACTTTCAGCGTCACGTTTTAAACAGCGGCGTTTTAAGTGAACCTTTTAACTTGAGTTCTTTATCAAGCAGTAAAGGTGATTGATTTTCCTGGTGGGCCACTTTCAACGTTGAGTTCTTTAAACAACCCGGTTACATTCTGCTCGAGTTCTTTCGTGACCCGAAGTGAAGGTGATTGACTTTTTTGAGCCGCACTGACATAAGTTAACAAACAAGCGGCGTTAAAAAGTGAACAGCCCCCACCGCCTGGTGCTGGCGAAGTAAGGGTGTGATTTTCCTAGTCGGTCCGCTTTTACTTGTCGAGTTCTTTAAACAAGCGACGATTAAAGTGAACCTTTTCAACAGTTCTTTTATCATTTGAAGTAAAAGGTGATTGATTTTCTAGTGTGCCTTTCTCAGCGTGATTCTTTAAACAATTGGCGTTTCAAGTGAAACAGTTTAACTTGAGTTCTTTAGCAACTAAAGTAAAGGGGGTTGATTTTCTGGTGAGCCACTTTCCAGCGTCGATTGAACTAAGCCTTGAGCGTTAAAAGTACATGTACAACTTGATTCTTTTAACAAATCAGTAAAAGGTGATTGATTTTTTGTGGGCCACTTTTAATATCGATTTCATTAAACAATGGAGCGTTAAAAAGTGAACCTTACAACTTCGGTTCTTTTTTAACCTGCCTTGAAAAGTGATTAGTTTTCTATTGAGACACTTCAAGCGTCGATTTCTTTAAACAAGCCCCAGTGTAAAAGTGAACTTGCTTTTAACTTCAGTTCTTTTGCTGCTTCGAAGTGTAAGGTGATTGATTTTCTAGTCGAGTCACTTTTAACGTCCAGTTCTTTAAACAAGCAGCGTTAAAAGTGGCTATTTCAACCCGGTTAACGCTCGGCCGAAGTCAAGGGTGATTGATTTTCGATTGTGCCACTTTCAACGTCAGTTCTTTAAACATCTGACGTTTAAAGTGTTTCGGTTTAACTTTCAGTTCTTTTAACAACCTAAAGTAAAGGGGGTTGGTGCCTCTAGTGAGCCACTTCCAGCGTGTGGGTGCTGAAGCGATAAGCGTTAAAAGTAAACCTTTGCCAGTTCTTTATCGATGAGATAAAGATGATACGGTGCGTGAGAACGCACCAGCCAGTTCATAAATAGCTGACGTTCGCGTGGGTATTTACTGATTGCGCTGAGCGAAATGAAAGGTGATTGATTTTTTTTTCAGCCAGTACTTTTTGGGTCGGTTCCTTTAAACAACAAATGTTAAAAGTGCACCTTTAACTACAGTTCTTTCCCTAGCGAGTTAAAGGTGATTGATTTTTGTGAGCCACTTTTTAACCCAGTTCTTTAAACAACAAGCGTTAAAAGTGAACTTTTTAACAGGTTAACTTTTTCTACTAGTAGTAAAAGGTGATTGATTTTCTAGTGAGCCACTTTTAGCGTCGTTCTTTAAACAACGGCGTTAAAGTGTTTCTTTTCTTCAGGTTCTTTTAACAAGCGAAGTAAGGTGAGCAATTCTTTGTGAACCACTTTCAACGTCGGAGTTCTTTAAAACAAGCAGCGTTAAAGTGAACTTCTTTTCACAACAGTTCTTTTAACAACTAAAGTAAAAAGGTGATTGATTTCTAATCGACCACCTTCGCGTGAGTTCTTTCAACAAGCGGCGTTTAAAGTGAACCTTTTAACTTCAATTCTTTTAACAAGCCGAGTAAAGGGTGATTGATATTTTGTTGAGCCACTTTCCAGCGTCCAGTTCTTTCCCCTTGCCTGGCGTTAAAAGTGAATAACAACCGGTTCTTCTAACAAGCGAAGTAAAGGTGATTGATTTTTGTGACCCACTTTTTAATGTCAGTTCGATACAAGCAAGCGGCGTTTAAAGTGAACCTTTAACTTGAGTTCTTTTGCTGTGAAGAAAAAGGTGATTGATTTTCCTAGTGAGACAACTTCCAGCGTCAGTTCTTTAAATAGCCCGGTGTGTTAAGTGAACCTTTTGCTTTAGTTCTTTGCTGGCGAAGTAAAGGTGATTGATTTTCTAATCGATCCTTTTACGTCAGTTCTTTAAACAAGCAGCGTTTTAAGTGAGCTTACCTCACCAGTTCTTTTAACCACAAGTAAAAGGTGATAGATTTTCTAGTGGTAACAAACATCGAGTTCTTTAAACCAGCGGCGTTTAACGTGAACGCTTTTTTTGCTTCAGTTCTTTTATCCATTTAGTAAAGGTAGATTGATTTTCTAGTGAGCCCGCTTTCCAGCGTCAGTTCTTTAAACATATATGCGTTAAAGTGAACCATTTAACGAGTTCTTTTAACTGCTTCAGTAAGGGTGATTGATTTTCTAGTGAGTCACTTTTAGCATTGAGTTCTTTAAACAAGCGATGTTAAAAGTGAACGCTTTAACTTGAGTTCTTTGACAAAGGAGTAAAGGTGATTGATTTTCTAGTGACCATTTTCAGCGTCATTTTAAACAAGCGCGTTTAAGTCAACGCTTTTCCCTTCAGT
>JAUPTC010003770.1:0-13959 GCA_030762895.1 Sophora flavescens
TCTTTAAACAAGCCCGGCGTTAAAAGTGAACCTTTTAACTGTTCTTTTAACGAGGTAAAGGGTGATTGATTTTTGAGTGAGCCACTTTTAACGTCAGTTCTTTAAACAAGCGGCGTTAAAGTGAACCTTTAACTCATTCTTTTAACAAGCGAAGTAAAAGGTGATTGATTTTCTAGTGAGCCACTTTTAGCGTCGGTTCTTTAAACAAGCGGCGTTAAAAGTGCTTTTAACCAGTTCTTTTAACAACGAAGTAAAGGTGATTGATTTTTAGTGAGCCACTTTTAACGTCAGTTCTTTAAACAAGCGGCGTTAAAAGTGAACCTTTTAACCAGTTCTTTTAACAACGAAGTAAAAGGTGATTGATTGTTAGTGAGCCACTTTTAATGTCAGTTATTTAAACAAGCGGCGTTAAAAGTGAACCTAACCAGTTCTTTTAACAAGCGAAGTAAAGGTGATTGATTTTTAGTGAGCCACTTTTAACGTCAGTTCTTTAAACAAGCGGCGTTAAAAGTGAACCTTTAACCAGTTCTTTTAACAACGAAGTAAAGGTGATTGATTTTTAGTGAGCCACTTTTAACGTCAGTTCTTTAAACAACGGCGTTAAAAGTGAACCTTAACCAGTTCTTTTAACAAGCTGAAGTAAAGGTGATTGATTTTTTAGTGAGCCCTTTTGCGTCAGTTCTTTAAACAACGGCGTTAAAAGTGAACCTTCTTTTAACACGAAGTAAAGGTGATTGATTTTTAGTGAGCCACTTTTAACGTCAGTTCTTTAAACAAGCGGCGTTAAAAGTGAACCTTTTAACTCAGTTCTTTTAACAACTGAAGTAAAGGTGATTGATTTTTAGTGAGCCACTTTTAACGTCAGTTCTTTAAACAAGCGGCGTTAAAAGTGAACCTTTAACTGATTCTTTTAACAAGCGAAGTAAAAGGTGATTGATTTTTAGTGAGCCACTTTTACGTCAGTTCTTTAAACAACGGCGTTAAAAGTAACAACAAGTTCTTTTAAAGCGAAGTAAAGGTGATTGATTTTTAGTGAGCCACTTTTAACGTCAGTTCTTTAAACAAGCGGCGTTAAAAGTGAACCTTAACGATTCTTTTAACAACGAAGTAAAGGTGATTGATTTTTAGTGAGCCACTTTTAACGTCAGTTCTTTAAACAAGCGGCGTTAAAGTGAACCTTTAACTCAGTTCTTTTAACAACGAAGTAAAGGTGATTGATTTTTAGTGAGCCACTTTTAACGTCAGTTCTTTAAACAAGCGGCGTTAAAAGTGAACCTTTAACCAGTTCTTTTAACAAGCGAAGTAAAGGTGATTGATTTTTAGTGAGCCACTTTTAACGTCAGTTCTTTAAACAACGGCGTTAAAAGTGAACCTTTAACCAGTTCTTTTAACAAGCGAAGTAAAGGTGATTGATTTTTAGTGAGCCACTTTTAACGTCAGTTCTTTAAACAAGCGGCGTAAAAGTGAACCTTTAACCAGTTCTTTTAACAACTGAAGTAAAGGTGATTGATTTTTAGTGAGCCACTTTTAACGTCAGTTCTTTAAACAAGCGGCGTTAAAAGTGAACCTTTAACCAGTTCTTTTAACAAGCGAAGTAAAAGGTGATTGATTTTTAGTGAGCCACTTTTAGCGTCAGTTCTTTAAACAAGCGGCGTTAAAAGTGAACCTTAACCAGTTCTTTTAACAACAGAAGTAAAAGGTGATTGATTTTTAGTGAGCCACTTTTAACGTCAGTTCTTTAAACAACGGCGTTAAAGTGAACCTAACCATTCTTTTAACAACTGAAGTAAAGGTGATTGATTTTTAGTGAGCCACTTTTAACGTCAGTTCTTTAAACAACGGCGTTAAAGTGAACCTTAACCAGTTCTTTTAACAACTGAAGTAAAGGTGATTGATTTTTAGTGAGCCACTTTTAACGTCAGTTCTTTAAACAAGCGGCGTTAAAAGTGAACCTTTAACCAGTTCTTTTAACAACGAAGTAAAAGGTGATTGATTTTTAGTGAGCCACTTTTAACGTCAGTTCTTTAAACAAGCGGCGTTAAAGTGAACCTTTAACCAGTTCTTTTAACAAATGAAGTAAAATGTGATTGAGTTTTAGTGAGCCACTTTTAACGTCAGTTCTTTAAACAAGCGGCGTTAAAAGTGAACTTTAACCATTCTTTTAACAACGAAGTAAAAGGTGATTGATTTTTAGTGAGCCACTTTTAACGTCAGTTCTTTAAACAAGCGGCGTTAAAAGTGAACCTTTAACAGTTCTTTTAACAACGAAGTAAAGGTGATTGATTTTTAGTGAGCCACTTTTAACGTCATTCTTTAAACAAGCGGCGTTAAAAGTGAACCTTTAACCAGTTCTTTTAACAAGCGAAGTAAAGGTGATTGATTTTGTGAGCCACTTTTAACGTCAGTTCTTTAAACAACGGCGTTAAAAGTGAACCTTTAACCAGTTCTTTTAACAACGAAGTAAAGGTGATTGATTTTAGTGAGCCACTTTTAACGTCAGTTCTTTAAACAACCAGCGTTAAAGTGACACAACCAGTTCTTTTAACAAGCGAAGTAAAAGGTGATTGATTTTTGTTAGCCACATTAGCGTCAGTTCTTTAAAGCAGCGTTAAAAGTGAACTGCTAACCAGTTCTTTTAACAACGAAGTAAAGGTGATGATTTTATGAGCCATTTTAACGTCGATTCTTTAAACACGGCGTTAAAGTGAACCTTTTCATTCTTTAACACGAAGTAAAGGTGATTGATTTTTAGTGACCACTTTTAACTCAGTTCTTTAAACAAGCAGCGTTAAAGTGAACCTTTAACCAGTTCTTTTAAAGTGACGTAAAGGTGATTGATTTTTTGTGAGCCACTTTTAACGTCAGTTCTTTAAACAACGGCGTTAAAAGTGAACTTCTTAGGTTCTTTAAAGAAGTAAAGGTGATTGATTTTTTGTGACCACTTTTACCGTCAGTTCTTTAAACAAGGCGTTAAAGTGAACCTTTAACCAGTTCTTTAACAACTGAAGTAAAGGTGATTGATTTTTAGTGACCAATTGCGTCGATTCTTTAAAAAGCGGCGTTAAAGTGAACCTTTAACCAGTTCTTTTAACACTGAGTAAAGGTGATTGATTTTTAGTGAGCCACTTTTAACGTCAGTTCTTTAAAAAGCGGCGTTAAAAGACATTAACAGTTCTTTTAACAGAAGTAAAGGTGATTATTTTATTAGATATTTTGTGAGCCACTTTTAACGTCAGTTCTTTAAACAACGGCGTTAAAGTGAACCTTTAACCAGTTCTTTTAACAAGCGAAGTAAAGGTGATTGATTTTGCACACTCGTTCTTTAAACAACGTTAAAGTGAACTTAACGTTCTTTTAATAAGTAAAAGTGATTGATTTTTGTGAGCCACTGCGTAGTTCTTTAAAAACGGCGTTAAAGGACATTCTTTTAACACGAATAAAGGTGATTGATTTTAGTGACCATTTTAACGTCATTCTTTAAACAAAAAAACCTTAACGATTCTTTTAACAAGCGAAGTAAAGTGATTGATTTTTGTAGCCACTTTTAACGTCGATTCTTTAAACAGCGTTAAAGTGAACCAACATTCTTTTAACACGTAAAGGTGATTGATTTTGTGAGCCACTTTTAGTCGATTCTTTAAACAACAGCGTTAAAGTGAACTAACGTTCTTTTAACAAAAGTAAAGGTGATTGATTTTTAGTAAGCCACTTTAACGTCAGTTCTTTAAACAGCGGCGTTAAAGTGAACCTTTAACGAGTTCTTTTAACAACTGAAGTAAAAGGTGATTGATTTTTAGTGAGCCACTTTTAGCGTCAGTTCTTTAAACCGCGTTAAAGTGAACCTTTAACCAGTTCTTTTAACAACGAAGTAAAAGGTGATTGATTTTTAGTGAGCCACTTTAGCGTCAGTTCTTTAAACAACGGCGTTAAAGTGAACTTTAACTGAGTTCTTTTACGAAGTAAGGTGATTGATTTTTTGTGAGCCACTTTTAACGTCAGTTCTTTAAACAACGGCGTTAAACTCAGTTCTTTTAACAAGCGAAGTAAAAGGTGATTGATTTTTGTGAGCCACTTTTAGCGTCATTCTTTAAACAACGGCGTTAAAGTGAACCTTTAACCAGTTCTTTTAACAACGAAGTAAAGGTGATTGATTTTTAGTGAGCCACTTTAACGTCAGTTCTTTAAACAAGCGGCGTTAAAGTGAACCTTTAACCAGTTCTTTTAACAACGAAGTAAAGGTGATTGATTTTTGTGAGCCACTTTTAACGTCAGTTCTTTAAACAGCGGCGTTAAAAGTGAACCTTTAACCATTCTTTTAACAACGAAGTAAAGGTGATTGATTTTTAGTGAGCCACTTTTAACGTCGATTCTTTAAACAAGCGGCGTTAAAGTGAACCTTTAACCAGTTCTTTTAACAACTGAAGTAAAGGTGATTGATTTTTGTGAGCCACTTTCGTCGAGTTCTTTAAACAATGCGTTAAAGTGAACCTTTAACCAGTTCTTTTAACTGAAGTAAAGGTGATTGATTTTTAGTGAGCCACTTTAACGTCAGTTCTTTAAACAAGCGGCGTTAAAAGTGAACCTAACCAGTTCTTTTAACAGAAGTAAAGGTGATTGATTTTTTGTGAGCCACTTACGTCAGTTCTTTAAACAACGTTAAAGTGAACCTTTAACAGTTCTTTTAACAACTGAAGTAAAGGTGATTGATTTTTAGTGAGCCACTTTTAACGTCATTCTTTAAACAACGGCGTTAAAAGTGAACCTAACCAGTTCTTTTAACAACTGAAGTAAAGGTGATTGATTTTTAGTGAGCCACTTTTAACGTCAGTTCTTTAAACACGTTAAAGTGAACCTTTAACCAGTTCTTTTAACAACTGAAGTAAAGGTGATTGATTTTTAGTGAGCCACTTTTAGCGTCAGTTCTTTAAACAAGCGTTAAAGTGAACCTTTTAACTTGCGAAGTAATTGATTTTTAGTGAGCCACTTTTAACGTGATTCTTTAAACAAGCGTTAAAAGTGAACCAGTTCTTTTAACTGAAGTAAAGGTGATTGATTTTTAGTGACCACTTTTAACGTCAGTTCTTTAAACAACGGCGTTAAAGTGAACCTTTAACTGATTCTTTTAACAACGAAGTAAAGGTGATTGATTTTTAGTGAGCCACTTTTAACGTCAGTTCTTTAAACAACGGCGTTAAAAGTGAACCTAACCAGTTCTTTTAACAACTGAAGTAAAGGTGATTGATTTTTAGTGAGCCACTTTTAGCGTCAGTTCTTTAAACAAGCGGCGTTAAAGTGAACCTTAACCATTCTTTTAACAATGAAGTAAAGGTGATTGATTTTTAGTGAGCCACTTTTAACGTCAGTTCTTTAAACAACGGCGTTAAAGTGAACCTTCTTAGTTCTTTTAACAACGAAGTAAAGGTGATTGATTTTACCTCATTCTTTAAACAACGGCGTTAAAGTGAACCTAACCAGTTCTTTTAACAAGCGAAGTAAAGGTGATTGATTTAGTGAGCCACTTTCAGTTCTTTAAACAACGGCGTTAAAGTGAACCTTTAACCAGTTCTTTTAACACTGAGTAAAGGTGATTGATTTTTAGTGAGCCATTTACGTCAGTTCTTTAAACAGCGGCGTTAAAAGTGAACCTTTAACCAGTTCTTTTAACCCGAAGTAAAGGTGATTGATTTTTAGTGAGCCACTTTCCAGTTCTTTAAACAAAACGTTAAAGTAAACCTTTTAACAACGAAGTAAAAGGTGATTGATTTTAGTGAGCCACTTTTAACGTCAGTTCTTTAAGAGCGTTAAAGTGAATTAACCAGTTCTTTTAACAACGAAAAAGGTGATTGATTTTTAGTAGCCACTTTTAACGTCAGTTCTTTAAACAACGGCGTTAAAGTGAACCACTAACCATTCTTTTAACAACTGAAGTAAAGTGTGATTGATTTTCTAGTGAGCACCTTTTAACGTCAGTTCTTTAAACAAGCGGCGTTAAAGTGAACCTTTAACCAGTTCTTTTAACAACTGAAGTAAAGGTGATTGATTTTTAGTGAGCCACTTTAACGTCGATTCTTTAAACAAGCGGCGTTAAAGTGAACCTTAACCAGTTCTTTAACACGAAGTAAAGGTGATTGATTTTTAGTGAGCCACTTTTAACGTCAGTTCTTTAAACAGCGGCGTTAAAGTGAACTTTAACTGATTCTTTTAACAACGAAGTAAAGGTGATTGATTTTTGTGAGCCACTTTACGTCAGTTCTTTAAACAAGGCGTTAAAGTGAACCTTAACCAGTTCTTTTAACGAAGTAAAGGTGATTGATTTTTAGTAGCCACTTTACGTCAGTTCTTTAAACAAGGCGTTAAAGTGAACTTTTAACCAGTTCTTTTAACAACGAAGTAAAGGTGATTGATTTTTAGTGAGCCACTTTTAACGTCAGTTCTTTAAACAACGGCGTTAAAGTGAACCTAACGAGTTCTTTTAACAACTGAAGTAAAGGTGATTGATTTTTAGTGAGCCACTTTTAACGTCAGTTCTTTAAACAAGCGGCGTTAAAGTGAACCTTTAACCAGTTCTTTTAACACGAAGTAAAGGTGATTGATTTTAGTGAGCCACTTTTAACGTCAGTTCTTTAAACAAGCGGCGTTAAAGTGAACCTTAACCAGTTCTTTTAACACGAAGTAAAGGTGATTGATTTTTAGTGAGCCACTTTTAACGTCAGTTCTTTAAACAACGGCGTTAAAGTGAACCTTTAACCAGTTCTTTTAAAAGCGAAGTAAAGGTGATTGATTTTTAGTGAGCCACTTTTAACGTCAGTTCTTTAAACAAGCGGCGTTAAAGTGAACCTAACGATTCTTTTAAGCGAAGTAAAGGTGATTGATTTTTGTGAGCCACTTTACGTCAGTTCTTTAAACAACGGCGTTAAAGTGAACCTTTAACCAGTTCTTTTAACAACGAAGTAAAAGGTGATTGATTTTTAGTGAGCCACTTTTAACGTCAGTTCTTTAAACAAGCGGCGTTAAAAGTGAACACTAACCAGTTCTTTTAACAAGAAAGGTGATTGATTTTTAGTGAGCCACTTTTAACGTCGATTCTTTAAACAACGGCGTTAAAGAGCCAGTTCTTTTAACAGCGAAGTAAAGGTGATTGATTTTTAGTGAGCCACTTTTAACGCGTTCTTTAAACAAGCGGCGTTAAAAGTGAACCTTAACTGATTCTTTTAACAGCGAAGTAAAGGTGATTGATTTTTAGTGAGCCACTCAACTCAGTTCTTTAAACAAGCGGCGTTAAAGTGAACCTTTAACTTGATTCTTTTAACAACGAAGTAAAGGTGATTGATTTTTAGTGAGCCACTTTAACGTCAGTTCTTTAAACGGCGTTAAAAGTGAACCTTAACATTCTTTTAACACGAAGTAAAGGTGATTGATTTTAGTGAGCCACAACGTCAGTTCTTTAAACAACGGCGTTAAAGTGAACCTAACCAGTTCTTTTAACAGAAGTAAAGGTGATTGATTTTAGTGAGCCACTTTTAACGTCAGTTCTTTAAACAAGGCGTTAAAGTGAACCTTAACATTCTTTTAACAACAAGTAAAGGTGATTGATTTTTGTGGCCACTTTTAAGTCAGTTCTTTAAACAATGGCGTTAAAGTGAACCTTAACCAGTTCTTTTAACGAAGTAAAGGTGATTGATTTTTGTGAGCCACTTTTAACGTCAGTTCTTTATACAAGCGGCGTTAAAGTGAACCTACCATTCTTTTAACAGAAGTAAAGGTGATTGATTTTAGTGAGCCACTTTTAACGTCAGTTCTTTAAAAACGGCGTTAAAGTGACCTAACAGTTCTTTTAACAACGAAGTAAAGGTGATTGATTTTTAGTGAGCCTTTGTTCTTTAAACAACTAGTGAATAACTCTTTTAACAACAAAGTAAGGTGATTGATTTTGTGAGCCACTTTTAACGTCAGTTCTTTAAACAACGGCGTTAAAGTGAACCTTTAACATTTTATAACGAAGTAAAGGTGATTGATTTTTAGTGAGCCACTTTTAACGTCAGTTCTTTAAACAACGGCGTTAAAGTGAACCTTTAACCAGTTCTTTTAACAATGAAGTAAAGGTGATTGATTTTGTGAGCCACTTTTAACGTCAGTTCTTTAAACAAGGCGTTAAAGTGAACCTTTAACTAATTCTTTTAACATGAAGTAAAGGTGATTGATTTTTAGTGAGCCCTTTTAACGTCAGTTCTTTAAACCGGCGTTAAAGTGAACTTTAACCATTCTTTTAACAAGCGAAGTAAAGGTGATTGATTTTTAGTGAGCCACTTTTACGTCAGTTCTTTAAACAGCTGCGTTAAAGTGAACCTTTAACCAGTTCTTTAACAACGAAGTAAAGGTGATTGATTTTTAGTGAGCCACTTTTAACGTCAGTTCTTTAAACAAGCGGCGTTAAAGTGAACCTTTAACTTGATTCTTTTAACAAGCGAAGTAAAGGTGATTGATTTTTAGTGAGCCACTTTTAACGTCAGTTCTTTAAACAACGGCGTTAAAGTGAACCTTTAACTTGATTCTTTTAACAAGCGAAGTAAAGGTGATTGATTTTTAGTGAGCCACTTTTACGTCAGTTCTTTAAACAAGCGGCGTTAAAGTGAACCTTTAACTTGATTCTTTTAACAAGCGAAGTAAAGGTGATTGATTTTTAGTGAGCCATTTTAACGTCAGTTCTTTAAACAAGGCGTTAAAAGTGAACCTTTAACCGATTCTTTTAACGAAGTAAAGGTGATTGATTTTTAGTGACCACTTTCGTCAGTTCTTTAAACAAGCAGCGTTAAAGTGAACCTTAACATTCTTTTAACAACTAAGTAAAGGTGATTGATTTTTGTGAACCCTTAACGTCAGTTCTTTAAACAAGGCGTTAAAAGTGACCTTTAACTGATTCTTTTAACCAGTGAAGTAAAGGTGATTGATTTTTAGTGAGCCACTTTAACGTCAGTTCTTTAA
This sequence comes from Sophora flavescens, assembly GCA_030762895.1. Classification (NCBI taxonomy): domain Eukaryota; kingdom Viridiplantae; phylum Streptophyta; class Magnoliopsida; order Fabales; family Fabaceae; genus Sophora; species Sophora flavescens. The sequence goes on from JAUPTC010003770.1 coordinate 8,983, forward strand.
ACAGCGGCGTTAAAAGTGAACCTCTAACCAGTTCTTTTAACAAGCGAAGTAAAGGTGATTGATTTTTAGTGAGCCACTTTTAACGTCAGTTCTTTAAACAAAGCGTTAAAGTGAACCTTTAACTGATTCTTTTAACATGAAGTAAAGGTGATTGATTTTAGTGAGCCACTTTGCGTCAGTTCTTTAAACAACGGCGTTAAAGTGAACCTTTAACCAGTTCTTTTAACCGAAGTAAGGTGATTGATTTTTAGTGAGCCACTTTTAACGTCAGTTCTTTAAACAAGGCGTTAAAGTGAACACTTTCGATTCTTTTAACACGAAGTAAAGGTGATTGATTTTAGTGAGCCACTTTTAACGTCAGTTCTTTAAACACGGCGTTAAAGTGAACCTTTAACCATTCTTTTAACAGAAGTAAAGGTGATTGATTTTTAGTGAGCCACTTTTAACGTCAGTTCTTTAAACAACGGCGTTAAAGTGAACTTTCTCAGTTCTTTTAACAGAAGTAAAGGTGATTGATTTTTAGTGAGCCACTTTTAACGTCAGTTCTTTAAACAGCGGCGTTAAAGTGACCTTTAACCGTTCTTTTAACAACGAAGTAAAGGTGATTGATTTTTAGTGAGCCACTTTTAACGTCATTCTTTAAACAACGGCGTTAAAGTAACTTTAACCAGTTCTTTTAACAACGAAGTAAAGGTGATTGATTTTTAGTGAGCCACTTTTAACGTCAGTTCTTTAAACAAGGCGTTAAAGTGAACCCGATTCTTTTAACAAGCGAAGTAAAGGTGATTGATTTTTAGTAGCCACTTTTAAGTATTCTTTAAACAACGGCGTTAAAGTGAACCTTAACATCTTTAACCGAAGTAAAGGTGATTGATTTTTTAGTACTTTTAACGTCAGTTCTTTAAACAGCGGCGTTAAAGTGAACCTTAACGATTCTTTTAACAGCGAAGTAAAGGTGATTGATTTTTGTGAGCCACTTTTAACGTCAGTTCTTTGAACAGCGGCGTTAAAGTGAACCCAACCCAGTTCTTTTAAAATGAAGTAAAGGTGATTGATTTTTAGTGAGCCACTTTACGTGATTCTTTAAACAAGCGGCGTTAAAGTGAACCTAACCATTCTTTTAACAACGAAGTAAAGGTGATTGATTTTAGTGAGCCACTTTTAACGTCGATTCTTTAAACAACGGCGTTAAAGTGAACCTTTAACCAGTTCTTTTAACAACGAAGTAAAGGTGATTGATTTTTAGTGAGCCATCTACGTCAGTTCTTTAAACACGGCGTTAAAGTGAACCTTTAACCGATTTTTATGAGTAAAGGTGATTGATTTTTAGTGAGCCACTTTTAACGTCAGTTCTTTAAACAACGGCGTTAAAGTGAACCTTAACCAGTTCTTTTAACGAAGTAAAGGTGATTGATTTTAGTACCACTTTTGCGTCGTTCTAAACAGCGTTAAAGTGAACTAACCAGTTCTTTAACAACGAAGTAAGGGTGATTGATTTTTTAGTCAGCCACTTTTAACGTCAGTTCTTTAAACAAGCGACGTTAAAGTGAACCTTTAACTGATTCTTTTAACACGAAGTAAAGGTGATTGATTTTAGTGAGCCACTTTTAAGTCAATTCTTTAAACACCGGCGTTAAAGTGAACACATTCTTTTAACCGAAGTAAAGGTGATTGATACCACTTTTAACGTCGATTCTTTAAACAAGCGCGTTAAAGTGAACCTTACTCAGTTCTTTTAACAACAAAGTAAAGGTGATTGATTTTTAGTGAGCCACTTATAAAGTAAGTTCTTTAAACAAGCGGCGTTAAAGTGAACCTTAACATTCTTTTAACACAAGTAAAAGGTGATTGATTTTTAGTGAGCCACTTTCGTCGATTCTTTAAACAAGCGGCGTTAAAGTGAACTTTAACCAGTTCTTTTAACAACTGAAGTAAAAGGTGATTGATTTTTAGTGAGCCACTTTTAACGTCATTCTTTAAACAACGGCGTTAAAGTGAACCCTAACGTTCTTTTAACAATGAAGTAAAGGTGATTGAATTTTAGTGAGCCACTTTTAACGTATTCTTTAAACAACGGCGTTAAAGTGAACCCTAACATTCTTTTAACAACTAAGTAAAGGTGATTGATTTTTAGTGAGCCACTTTTAACGTGATTCTTTAAACAACGCGTTAAAGTGAACCTAACCAGTTCTTTTAACAGAAGTAAAGGTGATTGATTTTTAGTGAGCCACTTTTAACGTCAGTTCTTTAAACACGGCGTTAAAGTGAACCTTAACGATTCTTTTAACAACGAAGTAAAGGTGATTGATTTTTGTGAGCATTTAACGTCAGTTCTTTAAACAAGCAGCGTTAAAGTGAACCTAACCAGTTCTTTCCGAAGTAAAGGTGATTGATTTTTAGTGAGCCACTTTTAACGTCATTCTTTAAACAACGGCGTTAAAGTGAACTAACTAGTTCTTTTAACAGTGAAGTAAAGGTGATTGATTTTTAGTGAGCCACTTTTAACGTCAGTTCTTTAAACACGGCGTTAAAGTACCCTTAACGATTCTTTTAACAACGAAGTAAAGGTGATTGATTTTTTGTGAGCCACTTTAACGTCAGTTCTTTAAACAAGCAGCGTTAAAAGTGAACCACCAGTTCTTTTAACAAGCGAAGTAAAGGTGATTGATTTTTAGTGAGCCACTTTTAACGTGATTCTTTAAACAGCGTTAAAGTGAACTTTAACCAGTTCTTTTAACAAGCGAAGTAAAAGGTGATTGATTTTTAGTGAGCCACTTTTAACGTCAGTTCTTTAAACAAGCAGCGTTAAAGTGAACCCTAACTAGTTCTTTTAACAACGAAGAAAAGGTGATTGATTTTAGTGAGCCACTTTTACGTCAGTTCTTTAAACAAGGCGTTAAAGTGAACCTACCCATTCTTTTAACAACTAAGTAAAGGTGATTGATTTTTAGTGAGCCACTTTTAACGTCAGTTCTTTAAACAACGGCGTTAAAGTGAACCTTTAACTCAGTTCTTTTAACAACTGAAGTAAAGGTGATTGATTTTTAGTGAGCCACTTTTACGTCATTCTTTAAACAACAGCGTTAAAAGTGCACACTAACCATTCTTTTAACAGAGTAAAGGTGATTGATTTTTAGTGAGCCACTTTTAGGGTAGTTCTTTAAACAAGCGTTAAAGTGAACCTAACTGATTCTTTAACAACGAAGTAAGGTGATTGATTTTTAGTGACCATTTTAACGTCATTCTTTAAACAACGGCGTTAAAGTGAACCTTTAACCAGTTCTTTTAACAACGAAGTAAAGGTGATTGATTTTTGTGAGCCACTTTTAACGTCAGTTCTTTAAGCGGCGTTAAAAGTGAACCTTTAACTTGTTCTTTTAACAACTGAAGTAAAGGTGATTGATTTTTAGTGAGCCACTTTTAACGTCAGTTCTTTAAACAAGCGGCGTTAAAGTGAACCTTTAACGAGTTCTTTTAACAACGAAGTAAAGGTGATTGATTTTTAGTGAGCCATTTTAACGTCAGTTCTTTAAACAACGGCGTTAAAGTGACCTTAACCAGTTCTTTTAACACGAAGTAAAGGTGATTGATTTTTAGTGAGCCACTTTTAACGTCAGTTCTTTAAACAAGCGGCGTTAAAAGTGAACCTTTAACCAGTTCTTTTAACTGAAGTAAAGGTGATTGATTTTTGTGACCACTTTTAACGTCGATTCTTTAAACAAGCGTAAGCGTTAACAGTTCTTTTAACCGAAGAAAGGTGAGTTAGCACTTTTCAGTTCTTTAAACCCGAATTTTTAAACACCGTTAAAGTGAACTCTAACCAGTTCTTTTAACCCGAAGTAAAAGGTGATTGATTTTTAGTGAGCCACTTTTACGTCAGTTCTTTAAACAGCGGCGTTAAAAGTGAACCTTCAACCGGTTCTTTTAACAAGCGAAGTAAAAGGTGATTGATTTTTGTGAGCCACTTTTAGCGTCAGTTCTTTAAACAACGGCGTTAAAAGTGAACCTTTTAACCAATTCTTTTAACAACTAAAGTAAAAGGTGATTGATTTTTAGTGAGCCACTTTTAACGTCGGTTCTTTAAACAAGCGGCGTTAAAAGTGAACTGCTAACTGAGTTCTTTTAACAACTGAAGTAAAGGTGATTGATTTTCTAGTGAGCCACTTTACGTCAGTTCTTTAAACAAGCGGCGTTAAAAGTGAACCTAACCGGTTCTTTTAACAAGCCGAAGTAAAGGTGATTGATTTTTAGTGAGCCACTTTTAACGAGTTCTTTAAACAAGCGGCGTTAAAAGTGACACAACTTCAGTTCTTTTAACAAGCGAAGTAAAAGGTGATTGATTTTTGTGGGCCACTTTTAACGTCGGTTCTTTAAACAAGCGGCGTTAAAAGTGAGCTTTTAACCGATTCTTTTAACAACCGAAGTAAAGGTGATTGATTTTTAGTGAGCCACTTTTAACGTCGGTTCTTTAAACAACGGCGTTAAAAGTGAACCTTAACTTCAGTTCTTTTAACAAGCGAAGTAAAGGTGATTGATTTTTAGTGAGCCACTTTAACGTCAGTTCTTTAAACAAGCGGCGTTAAAAGTGAACTTTTAACTTCAGTTCTTTTACGAGCTTAAGTAATTGTTGATTGAATATTTAGTGAGCCACTTTTAACGTCAGTTCTTTAAACAACTGCCGTTAAAAGTGAACCTTTTAACTGATTCTTTTAACAAGCTGAAGTAAAGGGTGATTGATTTTTAGTGAGCCACTTTTAACGTCAGTTCTTTAAACAAGCGGCGTTAAAAGTGAACCTTTTAACTTGATTCTTTTAACAACCGAAGTAAAGGTGATTGATTTTTAGTGAGCCACTTTTAGCGTTCAGTTCTTTAAACAAGGCGTTAAAAGTGAACCCTTTAACCGATTCTTTTAACAACTGAAGTAAAGGTGATTGATTTTCTAGTGAGCCACTTTTAACGTCGATTCTTTAAACAAAT
>JAUPTC010003771.1:0-13911 GCA_030762895.1 Sophora flavescens
AAATAGGAAAAGTGGCCGAGGCCGCGCCGTTTGGCCAGAATCGGGTCTTGCCCATGGGTCCAGCGGGCCTCGTTCCTTGGATTTTTTCTGCCACCCTGCCAAAAATCAGGTCATACTGAGCACGTGAAAACAAATCTTGTAATTACCGGCATGTCCACGATGTCGTGCGGATCATGTCACACGCCGCCAAAAAAAGAACGGCGATTATTAAAATAATGTAGTATAGAGCGACAACTCGGATATCGTCTCTCAAGGACTCTTAGGTGTTGTTATTATTAACAGAAAATCAGTAAAAGTCAGATTTGGGGGGTTTTGAGATTTAAAACTAAATAAAGGAAACAAAGCAAACAAAGCAGAGCAATTAAGAGATTAGCAAATAAACTAAAGGCGATCAACCTACTGTTCTTGGTTTCCCACTATCATTGGTTCAAATAAATCCAAGCCCTATTCTAATCCCCTCCCGGTTGTAGCAATAGTTAACAAACGAAACCACTACTACGGATGTATGTTCCTATTCCCGAATTAAACAAACAGGGTTAAGCCCTTCGTGAAATAAACGAACACGAAACGAACACACGCGAATTAAACAAACGCGATTAAGTATAGAAACATAGCATCACTGAAATGAATCAATACAACACTATACATTCCTGAAATAACAAACAGAAACATATAGCATTGCATTGAAAAGAGAAAAGCAAATAAAACAGGAAATACAGAACCTTAAGTGTAATTGAAACCAATCCCAGTAGATTAATCTAGGAGACTAGTTCTCCATTACAAAAGGAAAACAATACATATCTAAGAAAAGTAGACAAACTACTACTACTGCCTAAGAACTAGCCAAAACTGGCTAACTCTCTGACTAACTATGACTCACTCCACTCTTAATATCTGAATGATCCTTTTATTAACTTCAACCTCTGCCTCTTAGCTTTCCAAAACCACTTAATTTGCTTAATTATGAATTAAGATGAGGGAGTTATGTCCACATTCAACTCATAGGGCAACTGAAACGCCTCTGACTTCACATGGATTAAAGCCCTTCAAAACGGCTCTGTTTGGAATAATGGTCTTCATGAGAGTTAAAGCTCTTTGTTTGATGTTTCATTTGCCACCGGTTTCAGTTCCAACCGACATCTACAGCCCAAGTTATGGCCCAATCTTCATGACCAGTTCAGGTTCAAATGACAGCAATTATGTTCTGACTTCAAGGCCCAATATGACCCACTATACATCCAATTCAGCATCTGAGTTCTTCATGAAAGTTGTTGGGCTTCCTTTTAGCTTTCATGTTCTGACTCATGTGTTTCTGTTTTTATAAGAGGGCCGCGCGTCACGGCCGTGATGTTTATCACGGGCAGGCCGTGATACATTCTGACTTCCAGGCTCGTGAGGCGAATGGATGCTCGCGAGGCGAACGCTTCAACTTCAAAACTGCCACAGCCGTGATCTTCAACACGGGTAAACCGTGATCGTCTCTGACTTTTCAGGGCTGGGTGACTCGCGACGCGAGATATCCTTCGCGGGGCGAACCGGAATTATTTCCTTTTTATTAACCTGAAAACAGAAAATAGAATAAGTATTTTATTTAACTCTAAATCAACTAAATTAACTTAAAAACACTTTACAGACTCAAAATACTACTTAAGGACAATCAAGTCTAATTTGGGTGAAAATGATATAAAATTAGCACAAAGCCAAGGTCTTTACTAGTTATAAAACCGGTCAATGATGAGTGTGATTCCACATCATCTTTGTCTATCATTTTGCATGCATTTTCATGTAGTTTAGGCATATTTTTATTAGATTTTAGGTTAAATTTTCCTTTGGAACGGGTAAGGCGGTTTTCGTGTGTTGTTTTGCAGATATTAAGGGTAAATTGCTCAAGATCAACCATGATGAAGTTTGGATGAAGATGAAGCTTTAAAACTGAAGAAAATGAGCCAAACAGAGCCCATCACGGCCTAGCCGTGATGCCCATCACGGCCATGATCGAGCAAAACTGAAAAAGAAGAAAGGCTGAAGTCGAGAGTCATCACGGCCTGGCCGTGATAGCCATCACGGCCGTGACCCAAAACCACCACAAGTCAGAGCACATCACGGCCCAGCCGTAAAATTCTTCACGGCCATAACAGAGGGCTCGCGTCGCGAGCAACATTATCGCCCCGCGAGAGACCGGATTTTGCAAAGCAACCAGAAGCAGAGACCGTCACGGCCTGGCCGTGATGGCCATCACGGCCGTGACGCGCATTACTTGGACCTGAAGAAACCGAAATATATCAGATTTTGAGTTGGTTTGGGACTCTAACTTCCCCATTTCTATAAATAAGGATCAAGGCATCAGATCTGAAGACACACATCACACATTGGGGGCTACTACTCTAGGATAGATTTTAGATCTCTTCTCCTCTTCTCTTCTCTTTTCTGATTTTCACTATGTTGTCAACCCAGCTTGTCATCTCCATGGCAAGACTGGAGTAGTAGTTAGTTTCTAGGGACTAGGGCTCTGCCCGAGGTTTGTAAATGATGTTGATTTGATGTAAAATCGTTGTTGATCGTTTTGTTTTAGATCGATTCTAGGTGTTAATCCCCATGAACCGTTTGAGGAGGAACCTAGGGAACTTAGGATTTGGGTGTTTCAGCGGACGGTTTGTGAGAGTGGATGATCTGGGACGACATTATAAGGAGGAACCTAGCGGTGAACTTAGGTGTCGGACCTATAGAAGTCGGACTTGGGACTGAAATCACGAGAGTTAGAAGCCGTCCCTCGAGGAGCAACGAGTTGTCCACGGGCGTAAAGGGTCCAATCTGGGATCGACTACCACGAGAGTAGGGGTCGGGTCAATTGGGCACGGCTTTTGTAACCCGAGAGGGAGCTTAAGCTATCAGAGGATAAACTCGCCTTCAAGGCAATTTCGGTAATCAACAAAGGTAAATCAGATTAGCAACATAACCAGCCTCAAAGGTAACCCAAATCCCTAGGAATCCGTTTAAATCGAAAACCCCAAACACATTTGTTTTCTGCTCATCTATCTTTTAATTTCGAATTCAAAAATCCTTTTCACTCAAAATATAAAAATCCTTTTTACAAAGTCCAGATCTAATCGATTCGAAAACCGATTGCGATTCGAGAACACAGTCTCTGTGGGTTCGATATCTTTTATTACTTGACGGCAATCCGGTACACTTGCCGGAATCGCACGCGCGCGCGCATCCGCAGCGCGCGACATCAAGTTTTTGGCGCCGTTGCCGGGGACTGTGCCTTTTCGAATTTCAATTAGTTTTTAAATTGATTTTCTGGACCCTTTTCTTTTTATTTGATTTTTATATTAAAAAAAAAAGATCAAAAATCAAAAAAAAATTTTCTTTTCCTTCTATTGTATCCATCTCTCTGTGTGTTATATGCAAAGATCCCTAAGTCTTGGGAGCCTTAGTGAGATTGATCCGGAGATCGAGAGGACCTTCCACAGACGTAGAAGACTACAAAGAGAGGGAGAAAGGTTGAGTCCCGTTCCACTCATGGCAAATCAACCGGATACAAAGCCTTTGAAGGACTGCGCAGCCCCAAATGCGAGAGGCTTGCGAACTGGGATTGCAAGGCCAGAGATTGAGGCGGAAAACTACACCATACCGCCCATGCTAATCAACATGATTAGGCAACATCAATTCGGAGGATTGCCTTCGGAGGACCCGACCGATCACATAGAGACATTTTTAGAGTTCACCGATGCAATCCGGATTCATGGAGCCTCGGTCGATGTTGTGTGTTTGAGATTGTTCCCCTCATCTCTCACTGGAAAGGCGAAGGCCTGGCTTAAGCAAATCCCCGCTAACACTTTGACTACTTGGGACCAATTGGAGCAGGCGTTCTTGGAGAAATTCTTCCCTCCATCCAAGACGGCCTACATAAGAACCCAGATCACCGGCTTCTTCCAGAAAGACGGAGAATCGTGCTCGGAAGCTTGGGATCGTTACAAGGGACTGCTGGAGTCGTGCCCACATCACGGACTCGAGAGGTGGTTAATAGTGCACACCTTCTATAACGGAGTTGGACTACTCTTGAAGGTGTCACTAGATTCTGCAGCCGGTGGAGCGTTTATGAATAGGCCTCTCACTGAGGCATTCAACATCATCGAGAATGTCGCCACCAACTACCACCAATGGGGATCCGAAAGAGGTAATAACCCGAACAAGATTTCGGGGGGTAAGTTTGAAGTAAGTAGCATTGATCTGATTATTTCTAAATTTGACTCACTAAATAAACGATTAGATAAGATTGAAAGAGCTAATGTGAGTGCAATAGGTGCTACTAACCTTGTTTGTGAGATTTGTGGAATGCAGGGACATGACATGATGGAATGCCCTCGTGGCATCGCACATGGATCCGGCGCTTCGGGTGAGCAAGTGAACTCTTGTAACAACTACTATGACACGAACCCGAAGCTGCCCAACTATGCTCCCCCAAATCCCTACAACCAAAGAAGAAACAACCCTTACCTCTCCTACGGCAACTACAGCAACACGCTCAACCATGAGTTCCAAGAGGGTCAAGGTAATAAGAGAGCAGCACCGGGGTATCCTCAGGTACAAAGATCTAAACTCGAGACTTTATTTGAAAGTTTTGTTGAAACTCAGACAAAACAGAATGAGGAGTTTAGACAACAAGGAAGGGCAGTGAGTGAAGCAATAAAGGATCTAGCATCTAAGGTAGACAACTTAGCAACTCATAACAAGATGCTAGAAACCCAGATTGCCCAACAAGCCAGCACGTACTCGAGACATAAGGGTGCATTCCCGGGGCAACCCGAAGCAAATCCCAATGAGCATTGCAATGTCATACACTTAAGGGATGATAAGCTTGGGGTGGGGGTAGCTGAAATGGAGGTGGAACCGGAGGAGGACACAAGCGAAAAGGAAGAGCCAGAACCGAAGTATGTCCCTCCACCACCGTACCAACCCCCGATACCTTTCCCACAGAGGTTGGTCAGGAAAAAGCAAGTAGATGTAGAGACTAAAATGCCTACTAAACTGAAAGACCCAGGTAGTTTCTCCATCTCTTGCTCGATCGAACAACTGCAAATTGACCAAGCCTTATGTGACCTAGGGGCTAGCACGAGCTTGATGTCCCTCACTATCATGGAAAGGTTGGGAAGCAAAGAGTTGAGACCATTCAAATTCCCCTTACAAATTGCGGATGGCTCAACTAGGACTCCTCTAGGCATACTAGAGAATGTTCCTGTAAAGGTAGGGAAAATTCTCATCCCTACCGACTTCCTGGTATTGGATATGAAAGGGAATCCTAAATTCCCCATCATTTTAGGAAGGCCATTCTTGGCAACCGCTGGAGCATTAATAGACGTAAGGAATGGCAAACTCTCTCTAAATGTAGAGGAAGGTAGGGTAAATTTTCAGTTGACTAACTCTTGTAACAACCCTCCTTTTGAGAGCCATGTGTGCAGAATTGATGTAACGTCTCCAGCAGTAGAGAAGGAACTAAGCATGGAAGCAACCCCAAAGATATGCATGGTTGAAGATGCACCCAATGGTGAAGTTGGAATTGCTGTCCATGCGGAAACAAAACTTCCGCCGGGAGGAAGAAAGGCTAGGAAGCTCCGAGAGAAAAGAGCGAAGCGGAAGCATTATAGGCCGTATGAGCAGAAACGGCTTTTTGAAGGAGCTCCTTGGAAGGGAAGTGTTCCGGCACTTCTACGCCCAGCCGACCCCGGTTGATTAAAGGAAGTATGGTCAAGCTTAAGACCATAAATAAGCGCTTCTTGGGAGGCAACCCAAGTTTTCTTTCCCTTTTTCCTTTTGTTTTTGAATTAACCTCTTGAATAATTTGAGAAGATCAAGAGGCAAAAATATCATTAATAGGTTTGTCTAGTGTTTTCAGGTTGAGAAAGAGAAGAAGAGCATAAAAAAAGATAAAGTCAGAAGCCATCACGCCCTGGCCGTGACAGTGGTCACGGCCGTGATGCACTAAACAAGAACACAGAAAGGATCACGGCCTAGCCGTGACAACCATCACGGGCGTGATGAGTAGGATGCCAAGGTCAGAGAGCATCACGGCCTAGCCGTGATGAAGATCATGGTCGTGACAGGGCAACTCCTGAGGATCAGAAACGATCACGGCCTACCCGTGATGAGCCTCACGGCCGTGATAAAATTTCTACCCAAGTTTTGACTGGAATGTGAAGCCAACACCCGCTACCGACTCGGTAAGTTGTTCCAATTTTTCTCCTCTCTCCGACTTGATTATTTACATTGGAGACAATGTAAGTAATCAAGCTTGGGGTGGGGGTATTTATTTTTGCATTTGCATTATTGCATTCATATTGCATTCACATAGGCATAGATTGGTATGATCACATTCTTTAGATTGCCTCTCACTTAGAACATGCATCCGATTGTGAGAACTTGGAGCCAAATGAAATAAGATAGTGAATTTTGAACCCAATTTTTCATTATTCTTGTGATATGGATAAAGGTAAAATTTCTTGAGATAGTCATTTGATAGTTGATAATTAGCATGTGGGTCCTTAAACTTGTGTACCTCACTGATTTTTGAACTACTAAATGTAAGATTTTGAGCCAAAAAGGGGTATTCACTAAATCTACCCCATTTCTTGTGATAGAGTGATTTAATTCCTCATGGACTGTATTTTCTAGAACTTGACTTGAAACCATTTCAAAACTTAAAAATTTCTGAAAACATTTTTGGAAATGATTGAGGCACTAGGTATTTTTCTGGCCTCCCGAGCTTTGAATGATAAATGCTACCCCTTAGTTGCCCAATTTTGAGCCTAAAGATAAAATACTTTTCTTGGTACCTTGAATTGCTTTGATAAATAATGCTTGGTATGGCACCTTTTAAAGTATTACAAAAAGGGCAAAATGGTAGTTGGAAAAAGAATGGGATGAAAATATTTCTCTTGAGCTATAAATCTCCCCTTCTCCAAACAAATAACATGAAATAAACGAGAAAAAAAAATGGAGAAGGGGATGACAAAGATAGTGAGAAATGAAAATATATATATATATATATATATATAATAGAAGGAAGAAAGGTGGAAAAGTAAATCAAAGTCCCCTAAAGAGTATTTTAGAAGGTGTCATACTTTGTAATGTTTGATAATCTATCTAGCCTTCTTGAAAATTCCCTTTCTTTGATTTTCCCACCTAACAATAAATCCCATGGCCACATTACAACCAAAGGAAAAGACCTCTTGATTCTTAAGTGTTTTCATTAATAAAGTGGAGATTTGATTAATAGTCAAGCCTATGGTAAAATACTTTCCTTGAGGAAATGGAGTGAATTGTCATAAACCCTAAAACACTTGAGTGAGGTGAGATGAGTGCCCAAATCAGTGAGGACATGAACTTGAAGAACCTAAGCTTCTAATTGGACTTGAACTTGATTATCTCTTGAGTGCTTATTAAAAATGCCTATTACTTGGATTAGCTTCTAGGGTTCTTGGTTCACTATCCATGCTTTGAATGATTTATATCTTATGGCCTGAGTAATTGCTTGAGGACAAGCAAAGTTTTAAGCTTGGGGTGATTTGATGAGTGTGATTCCACATCATCTTTGTCTATCATTTTGCATGCATTTTCATGTAGTTTAGGCATATTTTTATTAGATTTTAGGTTAAATTTTCCTTTGGAACGGGTAAGGCGGTTTTCATGTGTTGTTTTGCAGATATCAAGGGTAAATTGCTCAAGATCAACCATGATGAAGTTTGGATGAAGATGGAGCTTTAAAACTGAAGAAAATGAGCCAAACAGAGCCCATCACGGCCTAGCCGTGATGCCCATCACGGCCATGATCGAGCAAAACTGAAAAAGAAGAAAGGCTGAAGTCAGAGTCTGTCACGGCCTGGCCGTGATAGCCATCACGGCCGTGACCCAAAACCACCACAAGTCAGAGCACATCATGGCCCAGCCGTAAAATTCTTCACGGCCATAACAGAGGGCTCGCGTCGCGAGCAACATTATCGCCCCGCGAGAGACCGGATTTTGCAAAGCAACCAGAAGCAGAGACCGTCACGGCCTGGCCGTGATGGCCATCACGGCCGTGACGCGCATTACTTGGACCTGAAGAAACCGAAATATATCAGATTTTGAGTTGGTTTGGGACTCTAACTTCCCCATTTCTATAAATAAGGATCAAGGCATCAGATCTGAAGACACACATCACACATTGGGGGCTACTACTCTAGGATAGATTTTAGATCTCTTCTCCTCTTCTCTTCTCTTTTCTGATTTTCACTATGTTGTCAACCCAGCTTGTCATCTCCATGGCAAGACTGGAGTAGTAGTTAGTTTCTAGGGACTAGGGCTCTGCCCGAGGTTTGTAAATGATGTTGATTTGATGTAAAATCGTTGTTGATTTCGTTATTGTTTTAGATCTGATTTCTAGTGTGTTAATCACTCATAAATTTCGGCAACCGTTTATTTACATGACGTAGACGTTCTAAGGAGGAACCTACCGGTGAACTTAGGATTTCTAGGGTGTTTCACTCGTAAAGCCCGGCGGCCACTATTTTGTGAGATGTGGATGATCTAAGGAGGAACCTAGCGGTGAACTTAGGTTATTCGCATGACTGAGACATTATAAGGAGGAACCTAGCGGTGAACTTAGGTGTCGGATCTATAGAAGTCAGACTTGGGACTGAAATCACGAGAGTTAGAAGCCGTCCCTCGAGGAGCAACGAGTTGTCACGGAACGCAAAGGGTCCAATCTGGGATCGACTACCACGAGAGTATGGGTCGGGTCAATTGGGCACGGTTTTTGTAACCCGAGAGGGAGCTTAAGCTATCAGAGGATAAACTCGCCTTCAAGGCAATTTCGGTAATCAACAAAGGTAAATCAGATTAGCAACATAACCAGCCTCAAAGGTAACCCAAATCCCTAGGAATCCGTTTAAATCGAAAACCCCAAAAACATTTGTTTTCTGCTCATCTATCTTTTAATTTCGAATTCAAAAATCCTTTTCACTCAAAATATAAAAATCCTTTTTACAAAGTCCAGATCTAATCGATTCGAAAACCGATTGCGATTCGAGAACACAGTCTCTGTGGGTTCGATATCTTTTATTACTTGACGGCAATCCGGTACACTTGCCGGAATCGCACGCGCGCGCGCATCCGCAGCGTGCGACATCAATCAACCAGAGGCTCATCAAAATACCCCAAACTTAAACTTTGCTTGTCCCCAAGCAAACTAAAACTTAAAAACTTAAAAAGACTCAAGACCTGGCAAAACATGGCAAGCTTAAGGACTCAATTAATTTTCACAGATTTCAAGCAATTTACCAAAACAATTTTCTTCAATGTCCCCCCCTTTCAAACAAAGTAATCCCCACAATCATTTATTCTAAACAGTTGAGAATTTCATCATTCAGGCATTCATTAATCTAAGCAGGGGATCCAAGTTACACATAAAAGGGAGATCACCAAATCCAAACAACTGCCTTCCCCACAAGGGAAATTTGTGTTTCACTCAATCGCTCAATTTTTGTCAGGCTATCAACAATTCCCTCAATTTCACTTTTAAGAGCACTTCCGATAAATTTGATTTTCATCTCAAAATGATTCCCACAGAAAACATGCAAGCAACATCAAAAGGACTTTTATGGGTTGTAATGGGGCCTGGCTAAGGGTAGGATATACAAAGGTACTAGGCTGAAGACCCAAGGAACTAAGAGAGCATGAACATTATTTACACTTTGAAATTCACTCAAGTTCCTTTTCCATTTTTTTCTTTTTGCCTTGGGTGATTACAGCCTTTTTATTTCTTTTTGGCATTTTTCCACTTTTAAATTTTTTTTTCTTTTTTTTTCTTATTCTATTTTTCTTTTCTTTTCACAAATTTTTTTTTTCAATCCCAAACAACACATTACACCTTGCAGCCACCCCAAACTTAGTTTCTTGCACCCATTCTAAGATTCCATGCTCTCCTAATCCTAAGATCGGGTTAACATGGTTTTCCAGATTTTTGGGCTTATAACATTAGGTTATCAAGAAGCAATAAGCTAATTAGGCTCAATGGGGCTAACTAGGGAACATGCATCAGGAATTGGTTATTTTAGGCCAAGTAGCTATTTACAAAGAAAACTCCTAAATCATCTGAAGCAAACACATAATCATGCAAACCATAAAGAGATTCAAGCAAATTCAGGAAAGTGCAACTCAAAAGTGATTTCTCACAGTTTAAAACATGTTGGAGTCTCAAAACCTCACCTGGACATTTATGCAAATTATTTGAAAGAGATTCTATCCCTCGTGTGTGCTTCCTATCACCCCAAACTTATCATAAATCATGCTATCATAACAAAATCTCAAAGTTCAATTTCAATCATATGGGGATCATTTTTCAAAAAAAAAATTTCAAATCCTAGGGGGAAAACAGTCAACACATATCATGCAATCCATCTATGCAAGTATTAATCAAATCCAATAAACTTGCCAACACTAGACTTAACACAACTCCTGAGCTTCTCAAATTATTCAGGAGCTTTATTCAAAGAAAAGGAAAAACTAAAACTAATTCCCTCCCCCACACTTAAAACATGCATTGTCCCCAATGAAACAACATAACAATAAAATCAGAGTGAGGGAAAGGAAAACTCATCGGAGGGCGGTTCCGCCAGGATCCCATTGCTTGTAGCATAAGGCCCACGTGATGGACAAAGGGTAGAAGTTCATTCCATGCTCCCCTAACTTGCAGCCTTGATGTGGGAGTGAGCACTTGACAATTACGGTGACTTCGCCGAGTGCGGCGGACTTCTCACTCCCCTTCAGGTCACAGCTGACCTCTTTATCTACACAGTCCATAAAGTCCTCCCAATAGAAGTGGATCTCAACCTCTTGGACTGGCCATGGTGCAAAATCCAAGGGTTCAAAATCCGGAGCTTTTGGTTCCACAGGGGGAGGTGGCAAACAGTTAGCTGGGGTTACTGGTGCTGCTTCAACTTCTGCAAGGTCTTCATCCACTGCACTAACAAATTCATCACCTGCTATACACGCAGAAATTTCAGCACACACCACACAAAGGTTAGAGTTAGTAGAGTCAGTACATATATCACAATAAAATGAATCAGAAAAGTTCTGAATGTCTGGAAATTCAGCAATTAGTTCATCCACCCCATTACTCTCAACACATGCATTTGATTTAATTGCATCATCTACTTCCAAAGGTTCTTCATCATCCTCAAGCACGGGGAAGCAGATGTCCTCCTGATCCTCATTTTCTACATTTCCAGAACAGAATAAAGCTGCATAACAGTGTATACACAAAGCAGCAGTGCCATCACAATAACAATCAGCATATGAATTAGAATCAGGGGATTCAACACACAGTTCATCATTAACAGAAATATTATCACAATCATCATCAGAAGTATCTTCAAGAATAACTTGTGACTCTGTAAGTTCTTCAATGGGCTGTGGAGTTAGCATTGCAGCCGAGTTGGCGACAACTTGATCAATTAGAGCGGACAACTTCTGAGATTCAGCTTGGCTCCTCTGGTATTCAGCCTCCATCCTCTGTTGAAATTCAAGATTTTGTTGTGCCCACCGTTGATTGTTCTCTTCCATCATCCGTTGAGTGTTCTCAGCCATTTGTTGTAGCATACAAGCAATCTCAAGGTGCTCTGTGAAGGTTCGGAAGGTGCAGAGGTGGTCACTTGGCTAGGATAGTATCTAAACAGGAAGGCTTCCTTCAAATCAAACCATCTTGAGATGGAATGCTCATCAAGACAATACAGCCAATCTATTGCAGCACCTTCAAGTGAGAACTGGAAAGCTTCCATCTGAATGTGATCTTCTGTTATTCCTGCAGGTCTCAGCATTATAGAACAAGCAATCTGGAATTCCCTCAGATGCTCCTGCGGATTCTCACCTGCAAAACCACTAAACTTTGGCAACCAGTGTGATAAACCAAGAAAATAAGGAAAATATATACATGGTGGTTGCTCATAGTAAGCATTAGGCATGTAATTTCGCATATAACTATCCATGGGGGGTGCTAAAATTCACAACCAGACAATGCAGGCAAAACTAATTAGCAAAGAGATTTTTTTTTTCCTGCTAATAACAACAAACCAGAGTCCCCGGCAACGGCGCCAATTTTTGACCTCGCTGTCGCCACGCGCCAAAAAGAACGAGCGATTATTAAATTAATGTAGTATAGAGCGACAACTCGGATATCGTCTCTCAAGGACTCTTAGGTGTTGTTATTATTAACAGAAAATCAGTAAAAGTCAGATTTGGGGGGTTTTGAGATTTAAAACTAAATAAAGAAAACAAAGCAAACAAAGCAGAGCAGTTAAGAGATTAGCAAATAAACTAAAGGCGATCAACCTACTGTTCTTGGTTTCCCACTATCATTGGTTCAAATAAATCCAAGCCCTATTCTAATCCCCTCCCGGTTGTAGCAATAGTTAACAAACGAAACCACTACTACGGATGTATGTTCCTATTCCCGAATTAAACAAACGGGGTTAAGCCCTTCGTGAACTAAACGAACACGAAACGAACACACGCGAATTAAACAAACGCGATTAAGTATAGAAACATAGCATCACCGAAATGAATCAATACAACACTATACATTCCTGAAATAACAAACAGAAACATATAGCATTGCATTGAAAAGAGAAAAGCAAATAAAATAGGAAATACAGAACCTCAAGTGTAATTGAAACCAATCCCAGTAGATTAATCTAGGATACTAGTTCTCCATTACAAAAGGAAACCAATATATATCTAAGAAAAGAAGACAAACTACTACTACTGCCTAAGAACTAGCCAAAACTGGCTAACTCTCTGACTAACTATGACTCACTCCACTCTCAATATCTGAATGCTCCTTTTATTAACTTCAACCTCTGCCTCTTAGCTTTCCAAAACCACTTAATTTGCTTAATTATGAATTAAGATGAGGGAGTTATGTCCACATTCAACTCATAGGGCAGCTGAAACGCCTCTGACTTCACATGGATTAAAGCCCTTCAAAACGGCTCTGTTTGGAATAATGGTTTTCATGAGAGTTAAAGCTCTTTGTTTGATATTTCATTTGCCACCGGTTTTAGTTCCACCCGACATCTACAGCCCAAGTTATGGTCCAATCTTCATGACCAGTTCAGGTTCCAGTGACAGCAATTATGTTCTGACTTCAAGGCCCAATGTGACCCACAATACATCCAATTCAGCATCTGAGTTCTTCATGAAAGTTGTTGGGCTTCCTTTTAGCTTTCATGTTCTGACTCCTGCGTTTCTGTTTTTATAAGAGGGCCGCGCGTCACGGCCGTGATGCTTATCACGGGCAGGCCGTGATACATTCTGACTTCCAGGCTCGCGAGGCGAATGGATGCTCCCGAGGCGAACGCTTCAACTTCAAAACTGCCACAGCCGTGATCTTCAACACGGGTAAACCGTGATCGTCTCTGACTTTTCAGGGCTGGGTGACTCGCGACGCGAGATATCCTTCGCGGGGCGAACCGGAATTATTTCCTTTTTATTAACCTGAAAACAGAAAATAGAATAAGTATTTTATTTAACTCTAAATCAACTAAATTAACTTAAAAACACTTTACAGACTCAAAATACTACTTAAGGACAATCAAGTCTAATTTGGGTGAAAATGATATAAAATTAGCACAAAGCCAAGGTCTTTACTAGTTATAAAACCGGTCAACCAGAGGCTCATCATCTCGCAAGCCCCATCCGGAAGCGGAGCCTGACCGAAACCCGAGGGGTAATGGAAGCTCGGCACGTCGCGGTAAGTAAGTGTATAAAGGATTTGATCGCGCGTAGACTAACAGGTGCGATCATACCAGCACTAATGCACCGGATCCCATTAGAACTCCGCAGTTAAGCGTGCTTGGGCGAGAATAGTACTAGGAT
>JAUPTC010003772.1:0-13875 GCA_030762895.1 Sophora flavescens
ATGAACTTTTTAGGTCATATAGGACCTAACTGGGTCAATTTGTACTTCTTTAGTCCTAATGGAGCCCAAATGGACTTGTTTGACCCTAATAGAGCCCAAATGGACTTTTTAGGTTAAATAGGACCTAACTGGGCGAATTTGTACTTCTTTGGTCCTATTGGGATCAAACGAGTCCATTTGGGCTCCAATAGGACCAAAGAAGTACAAAGTGGCCCAGATAGGTCCTATATGACCTAAAATGTCCAGTTGGGCTCTATTAGGATCAAACAAGTCCATTTGGTCTCCAATAGGACCAAAGATGTACAAATTGGCCCAGTTAGGTCCTATATAATCTAAAAAGTCAATTTGGGCTCTATTAGGATCAAACAAGTCCATTTGGGCTCCAATTGGACCAAAGAAGTACAAATTGGCCCAGTTAGGTCCTATATGACCTAAAAAGTCCATTTGGGCTCCATTAGGACCAAAGAAGTACAAATTGGCCCAGTTAGGTCCTATATGACCTAAAAAGTCCATTTTGGCTCTATTAGGATCAAACAAGTCCATTTGGGCTCCAATAGGACCAAAGAAGTACAAATTGGCCTAGTTAGGTCCTATATGACCTAAAATGTCTAGTTGGGCTCAATTAGGATCAAACAAGTCCATTTGGGCTCCAATAGGACTAAAGAAGTACAAATTGGCCCAGTTAGGTACTATATGACCTAAAAAGTGCATTTTGGCTCTATTAGGATCAAACAAGTCCATTTGGGCTCCAATAGGACCAAAGAAGTACAAATTGGCCCAGTTAGGTCCTATATGACCTAAAAATTCCATTTTGGCTCTATTAGGATCAAACAAGTCCATTTGGGCTCTATTAGGGTCAAACAAGTCCATTTGGGCTCCAATAGGACCTAAGAAGTACAAATTGGCCCAGTTAGGTCCTATATGAACTAAAAAGTCCATTTGGGCTCTATTAGGATCAAACAAGTTCATTTGGGCTCCAATAGGACCAAAGAAGTACATATTGGACCAGTTAGGTCCTATATGACCTAAAAAGTGCATCCCAATAGGACCAAAGAAGTACAAATTTGCCCAGTTAGGTCGTATATGACCTAAAAAGTCCATTTGGGCTCTATTAGGATCAAACAAGTCCATTTGGACTCCAATAGGACCAAAGAAGTACAAATTGGCCCAGTTAGGTCCTATATAACCTAAAAAGTCCATTTGGGCTCTATTAGGATCAAACAAGTCCATTTGGGCTCCAATAGGACCAAAGAAGTACAAAGTGGCCCAGATAGGTCCTATATGACCTAAAATGTCCAGTTGGGCTCTATTAGGATCAAACAAGTCCATTTGGGCTCCAATAGGACCAAAGATGTAGAAATTGGCCCAGTTAGGTCCTATATAACCTAAAAAGTCCATTTGGGCTCTATTAGGATCAAATAAGTACATTTGGGCTCCAATAGGACCAAAGAAGTACAAATTGGCCCAGTTAGGTCCTATATGACCTAAAAAGTCCATTTGGGCTCTATTAGGATCAAACAAGTCCATTTGGGCTCCAATAGGACCGATGAAGTACAAATTGGCCCAGTTACGTCCTATATGACCTAAAATGTCCATTTGGGCTCCATTAGGACCAAAAAGTACAAATTGGCCCAGTTAGTTCCTATATGACCTAAAAAGTCCATTTGGGATCTATTAGGGTCAAACAAGTCTATTTGGGCTCCATTAGGACCAAAGAAGTACAAATTGGCCCAGTTAGGTCTTTTATGACCTAACAAGTCCATTTGGGCTCTACTAGGATCAAACAAGTCCATTTGGGCTCTACTAGGATCATACAAGTCCATTAGGGCTCCAATAGGACCAAAGAAGTACAAATTGGCCCAGATAGGTCCTATATGACCTAAAAAGTCCATTTTGGCTCTATTAGGATCAAACAAGTCCATTTGGGCTCCAATAGGACCAAAGAAGTACAAATTGGCCCATTTAAGTCCTATATGAACTAAAAAGTCCATTTGGGCTCTATTAGGATCAAATAGGACCAAAGAAATACAAATTGGCCCAGGTAGGTCCTATATGACCTAAAAAGTCCATTTGGGCTCTATTAGGTTCAAACAAGTCCATTTGGGCTCCATTAGGACCAAAGAATTACAATTGGGCCGTTCAGGACAATTTGCCCAATTAGGTCCAAAAAGTCCATTTGGGCTCTATTAGGATCAAACAAGTCCATTTGGGCTTCAATAGGACCAAAGAAGAACAAATTGGACCAGTTAGGTCCTAAATGACCTAACAAGTCCATTTTGGCTCCATTAGGATTAAAGAAGTACTAATTGGCACAGTTAGGTCCTTTTTGACCTAACAAGTCCATATGGGCTATATTAGGGTCAAACAAGTCCATTGGGACTCTATTAGGATCAAACAAGTCCATTTGAGCTCCAATAGGACCAAAGAAGTACAAATTGGCCCAGTTAGGTCCTATATGTCCTCAAAAGTCCATTTGGGCTCTATTAGGATCAAACAAGTCCATTTGGGCTCCAATAGGACCAAAGAAGTGCAAATTGGCACAGTTAGGTCCTTTATGACCTAACAAGTCCATTTGGGCTCTATTAGGATCAAACAAGTCCATTTGGGCTCTATCAGGACCAAAGAAGTACAAATTGGCACAGTTAGGTCCTTTATGACCTACAAAGTGCATTTTGACCTTAATTGGGCTCAAACAAGTCAATTTGGGCTCCATTAGGACCAAAGAAGTAAAAATTGGCCCTGTGAGGTCCTAGATGACCTAAAAAGTGCATTTTGGCCTTAATTGGGCTCAAACAAGTCCATTTGGGCTCCAATAGGACCAAAGAAGTACAAATTGGCCCAGTTAGGTATTTTATGACCTAACAAGTCCATTTGGGCTCTACTAGGATCAAACAAGTCCATTTGGGCTCTATTAGGATCAAACAAGTCCATTTGGGCTCTATTAGGATCAAACAAGTCCATTTAGGCTCTAATAGGACAAAAGAAGTACAAATTGGCCCAGTTAGGTCCTATATGACCTAAAATGTCCAGTTGGGCTCTTTTAGGATCAAACTAGTCCATTTGGGCTCCAATAGGACCAAAGAAGTACAAATTGGCCCAGTTAGGTCCTATATGACCTAAAAATCCCATTTGGGCTCTATTAGGATCAAACAAGTCCATTTGGGCTCCATTAGGACCAAAGAAGTACAAATTTGCCCTGTTAGGTCCTATATGACCTAAAAAGTCCATTTGGGCTCTATTAGGGTCAAACAACTCCATTTGGGCTCCAATAGGACCAAAGAAGTACAAATTGGCCCAGTTAGGTCCTATATGACCAAAAAAGTCCATTTGGGCTCTATTAGGATCAAACAAGTTCATTTGGGCTCCAATAGGACCAAAGAAGTACATATTGACCAGTTAGGTCCTATATGACCTAAAAAGTGCATCCCAATAGGACCAAAGAAGTACAAATTTGCCCAGTTAGGTCCTATACGACCTAAAAAGTCCATTTGGGCTATATTAGGATCAAACAAGTCCATTTGGACTCCTATTGGTCCAAAGAAGTACAAATTGGCTCAGTTAGGTCCTATATAACCTAAAATGTCCATTTGGGCTCTATTAGGATCAAACAAGTCCATTTGGGCTCCAATAGGACCAAAGAAGTACAAATTGGCCTAGTTACGTCCTATATGAGCCCAAATGTACTTGTTTGATCCTAATAGAGCCAAAATGCACTTTTTAGGTCATATAGGACCTAACTGGGCCAATTTGTACTTCTTTGGTCCTATTGGAGCCCAAATGGACTTGTTTGATCCTAATAGAGCCCAAATGGACTTTTTAGGTTATATAGGACCTAACTGGGTAAATTTGTACATCTTTGGTCCTATTGGAGCCCAAATGGACTTGTTTGATCCTAATAGAGCCCAACTGGACATTTTAGGTCATATAGGACCTATCTGGGCCACTTTGTACTTCTTTGGTCCTATTGGAGCCCAAATGGACTTGTTTGATCCAAATAGGACCAAAGAAGTACAAATTGGCCCAGTTAGGTCCTATATGACCAAAAAAGTCCATTTTGGATCTATTAGGGTCAAACAAGTCCATTTGGGCTCCATTAGGGCCAAAGAAGTACAAATTGTCCCAGTTAGGTCTTTTATGACCTAACAAGTCCATTTGGGCTCTACTAGGATCAAACAAGTCCATTTGGGCTCCAATAGGACCAATGAAGTACAAATTGGCCCAGTTAGGTCCTATATGACGTAAAAAGTCCATTTGGGCTCTATTAGGATCAAACAAGTCCATTTGGGATCCAATAGGACCAAAGAAGTACAAATTGGCCCAGTTAGGTCCAATATGACCTAAAAAGTCCATTTGGGATCTATTAGGATCAAACAAGTCCATTTGGGCTCCATTAGGACCAAAGAAGTACAAATTGGCCCAGTTAGGTCTTTTATGACCTAACAAGTCCATTTGGGCTCTACTAGGATCAAACAAGTCCATTTGGGCTCTATTAGGATCAAACAAGTCCATTTGGGCTCTATTAGGATCAAACAAGTCCATTTGGGCTCTAATAGGACAAAAGAAGTACAAATTGGCCCAGTTAGGTCCTATATGACCTAAAATGTCCAGTTGGGCTCTTTTAGGATCAAACTAGTCCATTTGGGCTCCAATAGGACCAAAGAAGTACAAATTGGCCCAGTTAGGTCCTATATGACCTAAAAATCCCATTTGGGCTCTATTAGGATCAAACAAGTCCATTTGGGCTCCATTAGGACCAAAGAAGTACAAATTTGCCCTGTTAGGTCCTATATGACCTAAAAAGTCCATTTGGGCTCTATTAGGGTCAAACAAGTCCATTTGGGCTCCAATAGGACCAAAGAAGTACAAATTGGCCCAGTTAGGTCCTATATGACCAAAAAAGTCAATTTGGGCTCTATTAGGATCAAACAAGTTCATTTGGGCTCCAATAGGACCAAAGAAGTACATATTGACCAGTTAGGTCCTATATGACCTAAAAAGTGCATCCCAATTGGACCAAAGAAGTACAAATTTGCCCAGTTAGGTCCTATACGACCTAAAAAGTCCATTTGGGCTCTATTAGGATCAAACAAGTCCATTTGGACTCCTATTGGTCCAAAGAAGTACAAATTGGCTCAGTTAGATCCTATATAACCTAAAAAGTCCATTTGGGCTCTGTTAGGATCAAACAAGTCCATTTGGGCTCCAAAAGGACCAAAGAAGTACAAATTGGCCCAGTTAGGTCCTATATGACCTAAAATGTCCAATTGGGCTCTATTAGGATCTAATAAGTCCATTTGGGCTCCAATAGGACCAAAGAAGTACAAATTGGCCCAGTTAGGTCTTATATGACGTAAAAAGTCCATTTGGGCTCTATTAGGATCAAACAAGTCCATTTGGGCTCCAATAGGACCAAAGAAGTACAAATTGGCCCAGTTAGGTCCTATATGACCTAAAAAGTCCATTTTGGATCTATTAGGGTCAAACAAGTCCATTTGGGCTCCATTAGGACCAAAGAAGTACAAATTGACCCAGTTAGGTCTTTTATGACCTAACAAGTCCATTTGGGCTCTACTAGGATCAAACAAGTCCATTTGGGCTCCAATAGGACCAATGAAGTACAAATTGGCCCAGTTAGGTCCTATATGACCTAAAATGTCCATTTGGGCTCCATTAGGACCAAAGAAGTACAAATTGGTCCAGTTAGGTCCTATATGACCTAAAAAGTCCATTTGGGATCTATTAGGATCAAACAAGTCCATTTGGGCTCCATTCGGACCAAAGAAGTACAAATTGGCCCAGTTAGGTCTTTTATGACCTAACAAGTCCTTTTGGGCTCTACTAGGATCAAACAAGTGCATTTGGGCTCTATTAGGATCAAACAAGTCCATTTAGGCTCTAATAGGACCAAAGAAGTACAAATTGGCCCAGTTAGGTCCTATATGACCTAAAATGTCCAGTTGGGATCTTTTAGGATCAAACAAGTCCATTTGGGCTCCAATAGGACCAAAGAAGTACAAATTGGCACAGTTAGGTCCTATATGACCTAAAAATCCCATTTGGGCTCTATTAGGATCAAACAAGTCCATTTGGGCTCCATTAGGACCAAAGAAGTACAAATTTGCCCAGTTAGGTCCTATATGACCTAAAAAGTCCATTTGGCCTCTATTAGGGTGAAAGAAGTCCATTTGGGCTCCAATAGGACCAAAGAAGTACAAATTGGCCCAGTTAGGTCCTATATGACCAAAAAAGTCCATTTGGGCTCTATTAGGATCAAACAAGTTCATTTGGGCTCCAATAGGACCAAAGAAGTACATATTCACCAGTTAGGTCCTATATGACCTAAAAAGTGCATCCCAATAGGACCAAAGAAGTACAAATTTGCCCAGTTAGGTCCTATACGACCTAAAAAGTCCATTTGGGCTCTATTAAGATCAAACAAGTCCATTTGGACTCCTATTGGACCAAAGAAGTACAAATTGGCCTAGTTAGGTCCTATATGACCTAAAATGTCTAGTTGGGCTCAATTAGGATCAAACAAGTCCATTTGGGCTCCAATAGGACTAAAGAAGTACAAATTGGCCCAGTTAGGTACTATATGACCTAAAAAGTGCATTTTGGCTCTATTAGGATCAAACAAGTCCATTTGGGCTCCAATAGGACCAAAGAAGTACAAATTGGCCTAGTTAGGTCCTATATGACCTAAAATGTCTAGTTGGGCTCAATTAGGATCAAACAAGTCCATTTGGGCTCCAATAGGACTAAAGAAGTACAAATTGGCCCAGTTAGGTCCTATATGACCTAAAAAGTGCATTTTGGCTCTATTAGGATCAAACAAGTCCATTTGGGCTCCAATAGGACCAAAGAAGTACAAATTGGCCCAGTTAGGTCCTATATGACCTAAAAATTCCATTTTGGCTCTATTAGGATCAAACAAGTCCATTTGGGCTCTATTAGGGTCAAACAAGTCCATTTGGGCTCCAATAGGACCTAAGAAGTACAAATTGGCCCAGTTAGGTCCTATATGAACTAAAAAGTCCATTTGGGCTCTATTAGGATCAAACAAGTTCATTTGGGCTCCAATAGGACCAAAGAAGTACATATTGGACCAGTTAGGTCCTATATGACCTAAAAAGTGCATCCCAATAGGACCAAAGAAGTACAAATTTGCCCAGTTAGGTCGTATATGACCTAAAAAGTCCATTTGGGCTCTATTAGGATCAAACAAGTCCATTTGGACTCCAATAGGACCAAAGAAGTACAAATTGGCCCAGTTAGGTCCTATATAACCTAAAAAGTCCATTTGGGCTCTATTAGGATCAAACAAGTCCATTTGGGCTCCAATAGGACCAAAGAAGTACAAAGTGGCCCAGATAGGTCCTATATGACCTAAAATGTCCAGTTGGGCTCTATTAGGATCAAACAAGTCCATTTGGGCTCCAATAGGACCAAAGATGTAGAAATTGGCCCAGTTAGGTCCTATATAACCTAAAAAGTCCATTTGGGCTCTATTAGGATCAAATAAGTACATTTGGGCTCCAATAGGACCAAAGAAGTACAAATTGGCCCAGTTAGGTCCTATATGACCTAAAAAGTCCATTTGGGCTCTATTAGGATCAAACAAGTCCATTTGGGCTCCAATAGGACCGATGAAGTACAAATTGGCCCGATTCGCCCCTATATGACCTAAAATGTCCATTTGGGCTCCATTAGGACCAAAGAAGTACAAATTGGCCCAGTTAGTTCCTATATGACCTAAAAAGTCCATTTGGGATCTATTAGGGTCAAACAAGTCTATTTGGGCTCCATTAGGACCAAAGAAGTACAAATTGGCCCAGTTAGGTCTTTTATGACCTAACAAGTCCATTTGGGCTCTACTAGGATCAAACAAGTCCATTTGGGCTCTACTAGGATCATACAAGTCCATTAGGGCTCCAATAGGACCAAAGAAGTACAAATTGGCCCAGATAGGTCCTATATGACCTAAAAAGTCCATTTTGGCTCTATTAGGATCAAACAAGTCCATTTGGGCTCCAATAGGACCAAAGAAGTACAAATTGGCCCATTTAGGTCCTATATGAACTAAAAAGTCCATTTGGGCTCTATTAGGATCAAATAGGACCAAAGAAATACAAATTGGCCCAGGTAGGTCCTATATGACCTAAAAAGTCCATTTGGGCTCTATTAGGTTCAAACAAGTCCATTTGGGCTCCATTAGGACCAAAGAATTACAATTGGGCCGTTCAGGACAATTTGCCCAATTAGGTCCAAAAAGTCCATTTGGGCTCTATTAGGATCAAACAAGTCCATTTGGGCTTCAATAGGACCAAAGAAGAACAAATTGGACCAGTTAGGTCCTAAATGACCTAACAAGTCCATTTTGGCTCCATTAGGATTAAAGAAGTACTAATTGGCACAGTTAGGTCCTTTTTGACCTAACAAGTCCATATGGGCTATATTAGGGTCAAACAAGTCCATTGGGACTCTATTAGGATCAAACAAGTCCATTTGAGCTCCAATAGGACCAAAGAAGTACAAATTGGCCCAGTTAGGTCCTATATGTCCTCAAAAGTCCATTTGGGCTCTATTAGGATCAAACAAGTCCATTTGGGCTCCAATAGGACCAAAGAAGTGCAAATTGGCACAGTTAGGTCCTTTATGACCTAACAAGTCCATTTGGGCTCTATTAGGATCAAACAAGTCCATTTGGGCTCTATCAGGACCAAAGAAGTACAAATTGGCACAATTAGGTCCTTTATGACCTACAAAGTGCATTTTGACCTTAATTGGGCTCAAACAAGTCAATTTGGGCTCCATTAGGACCAAAGAAGTAAAAATTGGCCCTGTGAGGTCCTAGATGACCTAAAAAGTGCATTTTGGCCTTAATTGGGCTCAAACAAGTCCATTTGGGCTCCAATAGGACCAAAGAAGTACAAATTGGCCCAGTTAGGTATTTTATGACCTAACAAGTCCATTTGGGCTCTACTAGGATCAAACAAGTCCATTTGGGCTCTATTAGGATCAAACAAGTCCATTTGGGCTCTATTAGGATCAAACAAGTCCATTTAGGCTCTAATAGGACAAAAGAAGTACAAATTGGCCCAGTTAGGTCCTATATGACCTAAAATGTCCAGTTGGGCTCTTTTAGGATCAAACTAGTCCATTTGGGCTCCAATAGGACCAAAGAAGTACAAATTGGCCCAGTTAGGTCCTATATGACCTAAAAATCCCATTTGGGCTCTATTAGGATCAAACAAGTCCATTTGGGCTCCATTAGGACCAAAGAAGTACAAATTTGCCCTGTTAGGTCCTATATGACCTAAAAAGTCCATTTGGGCTCTATTAGGGTCAAACAACTCCATTTGGGCTCCAATAGGACCAAAGAAGTACAAATTGGCCCATTAGGTCCTATATGACCAAAAAAGTCCATTTGGGCTCTATTAGGATCAAACAAGTTCATTTGGGCTCCAATAGGACCAAAGAAGTACATATTGACCAGTTAGGTCCTATATGACCTAAAAAGTGCATCCCAATAGGACCAAAGAAGTACAAATTTGCCCAGTTAGGTCCTATACGACCTAAAAAGTCCATTTGGGCTCTATTAGGATCAAACAAGTCCATTTGGACTCCTATTGGTCCAAAGAAGTACAAATTGGCTCAGTTAGGTCCTATATAACCTAAAATGTCCATTTGGGCTCTATTAGGATCAAACAAGTCCATTTGGGCTCCAATAGGACCAAAGAAGTACAAATTGGCCTAGTTACGTCCTATATGAGCCCAAATGTACTTGTTTGATCCTAATAGAGCCAAAATGCACTTTTTAGGTCATATAGGACCTAACTGGGCCAATTTGTACTTCTTTGGTCCTATTGGAGCCCAAATGGACTTGTTTGATCCTAATAGAGCCCAAATGGACTTTTTAGGTTATATAGGACCTAACTGGGCAAATTTGTACATCTTTGGTCCTATTGGAGCCCAAATGGACTTGTTTGATCCTAATAGAGCCCAACTGGACATTTTAGGTCATATAGGACCTATCTGGGCCACTTTGTACTTCTTTGGTCCTATTGGAGCCCAAATGGACTTGTTTGATCCAAATAGGACCAAAGAAGTACAAATTGGCCCAGTTAGGTCCTATATGACCAAAAAAGTCCATTTTGGATCTATTAGGGTCAAACAAGTCCATTTGGGCTCCATTAGGGCCAAAGAAGTACAAATTGTCCCAGTTAGGTCTTTTATGACCTAACAAGTCCATTTGGGCTCTACTAGGATCAAACAAGTCCATTTGGGCTCCAATAGGACCAATGAAGTACAAATTGGCCCAGTTAGGTCCTATATGACGTAAAAAGTCCATTTGGGCTCTATTAGGATCAAACAAGTCCATTTGGGATCCAATAGGACCAAAGAAGTACAAATTGGCCCAGTTAGGTCCAATATGACCTAAAAAGTCCATTTGGGATCTATTAGGATCAAACAAGTCCATTTGGGCTCCATTAGGACCAAAGAAGTACAAATTGGCCCAGTTAGGTCTTTTATGACCTAACAAGTCCATTTGGGCTCTACTAGGATCAAACAAGTCCATTTGGGCTCTATTAGGATCAAACAAGTCCATTTGGGCTCTATTAGGATCAAACAAGTCCATTTAGGCTCTAATAGGACAAAAGAAGTACAAATTGGCCCAGTTAGGTCCTATATGACCTAAAATGTCCAGTTGGGCTCTTTTAGGATCAAACTAGTCCATTTGGGCTCCAATAGGACCAAAGAAGTACAAATTGGCCCAGTTAGGTCCTATATGACCTAAAAATCCCATTTGGGCTCTATTAGGATCAAACAAGTCCATTTGGGCTCCATTAGGACCAAAGAAGTACAAATTTGCCCTGTTAGGTCCTATATGACCTAAAAAGTCCATTTGGGCTCTATTAGGGTCAAACAAGTCCATTTGGGCTCCAATAGGACCAAAGAAGTACAAATTGGCCCAGTTAGGTCCTATATGACCAAAAAAGTCAATTTGGGCTCTATTAGGATCAAACAAGTTCATTTGGGCTCCAATAGGACCAAAGAAGTACATATTGACCAGTTAGGTCCTATATGACCTAAAAAGTGCATCCCAATTGGACCAAAGAAGTACAAATTTGCCCAGTTAGGTCCTATACGACCTAAAAAGTCCATTTGGGCTCTATTAGGATCAAACAAGTCCATTTGGACTCCTATTGGTCCAAAGAAGTACAAATTGGCTCAGTTAGATCCTATATAACCTAAAAAGTCCATTTGGGCTCTGTTAGGATCAAACAAGTCCATTTGGGCTCCAATAGGACCAAAGAAGTACAAATTGGCCTAGTTAGGTCCTATATGAGCCCAAATGTACTTGTTTGATCCTAATAGAGCCAAAATGCACTTTTTAGGTCATATAGGACCTAACTGGGCCAATTTGTACTTCTTTGGTCCTTTTGGAGCCCAAATGGACTTGTTTGATCCTAATAGAGCCCAAATGGACTTTTTAGGTTATATAGGACCTAACTGGGCAAATTTGTACATCTTTGGTCCTATTGGAGCCCAAATGGACTTGTTTGATCCTAATAGAGCCCAACTGGACATTTTAGGTCATATAGGACCTATCTGGGCCACTTTGTACTTCTTTGGTCCTGTTGGAGCCCAAATGGACTTGTTTGATCCAAATAGGACCAAAGAAGTACAAATTGGCCCAGTTAGGTCCTATATGACCTAAAATGTCCAATTGGGCTCTATTAGGATCTAATAAGTCCATTTGGGCTCCAATAGGACCAAAGAAGTACAAATTGGCCCAGTTAGGTCTTATATGACGTAAAAAGTCCATTTGGGCTCTATTAGGATCAAACAAGTCCATTTGGGCTCCAATAGGACCAAAGAAGTACAAATTGGCCCAGTTAGGTCCTATATGACCTAAAAAGTCCATTTTGGATCTATTAGGGTCAAACAAGTCCATTTGGGCTCCATTAGGACCAAAGAAGTACAAATTGACCCAGTTAGGTCTTTTATGACCTAACAAGTCCATTTGGGCTCTACTAGGATCAAACAAGTCCATTTGGGCTCCAATAGGACCAATGAAGTACAAATTGGCCCAGTTAGGTCCTATATGACCTAAAATGTCCATTTGGGCTCCATTAGGACCAAAGAAGTACAAATTGGTCCAGTTAGGTCCTATATGACCTAAAAAGTCCATTTGGGATCTATTAGGATCAAACAAGTCCATTTGGGCTCCATTCGGACCAAAGAAGTACAAATTGGCCCAGTTAGGTCTTTTATGACCTAACAAGTCCATTTGGGCTCTACTAGGATCAAACAAGTGCATTTGGGCTCTATTAGGATCAAACAAGTCCATTTAGGCTCTAATAGGACCAAAGAAGTACAAATTGGCCCAGTTAGGTCCTATATGACCTAAAATGTCCAGTTGGGATCTTTTAGGATCAAACAAGTCCATTTGGGCTCCATTCGGACCAAAGAAGTACAAATTGGCCCAGTTAGGTCTTTTATGACCTAACAAGTCCATTTGGGCTCTACTAGGATCAAACAAGTGCATTTGGGCTCTATTAGGATCAAACAAGTCCATTTAGGCTCTAATAGGACCAAAGAAGTACAAATTGGCCCAGTTAGGTCCTATATGACCTAAAATGTCCAGTTGGGATCTTTTAGGATCAAACAAGTCCATTTGGGCTCCAATAGGACCAAAGAAGTACAAATTGGCCCAGTTAGGTCCTATATGACCTAAAAATCCCATTTGGGCTCTATTAGGATCAAACAAGTCCATTTGGGCTCCATTAGGACCAAAGAAGTACAAATTTGCCCAGTTAGGTCCTATATGACCTAAAAAGTCCATTTGGGCTCTATTAGGGTGAAAGAAGTCCATTTGGGCTCCAATAGGACCAAAGAAGTACAAATTGGCCCAGTTAGGTCCTATATGACCAAAAAAGTCCATTTGGGCTCTATTAGGATCAAACAAGTTTATTTGGGCTCCAATAGGACCAAAGAAGTACATATTCACCAGTTAGGTCCTATATGACCTAAAAAGTGCATCCCAATAGGACCAAAGAAGTACAAATTTGCCCAGTTAGGTCCTATACGACCTAAAAAGTCCATTTGGGCTCTATTAAGATCAAACAAGTCCATTTGGACTCCTATTGGACCAAAGAAGTACAAATTGGCCCAGTTAGGTCCTATATAACCTAAAAATTCCATTTGGGCTCTATTAGGATCAAACAAGTCCATTTGGGCTCCAATAGGACCAAAGAAGTACAAATTGGCCCAGTTAGGTCCTATATGACCTAAAATGTCTAGTGGGGCTCTATTAGGATCAAATAAGTCCATTTGGGCTCCAATAGGACCAAAGAAGTACAAATTGGCCCAGTTAGGTCCTATATGTCCCAAAAAGTTCATTTGGGCTCTATTAGGATCAAACAAGTCCATTTGGGCTCCAATCGGACCAAAGAAGTACAAATTGTCCCAGTTAGGTCCTATATAACCTAAAAAGTCCATTTGGGCTCTATTAGGATCAAACAAATCCATTTGGGCTCCAATAGGACCAATGAAGTACAAATTGGCCCAGTTAGGTCCTATATGACCTAAAATGTCCATTTGGGCTCCATTAGGACCAAAGAAGTACTAATTGACCCAGTTAGGTCCTATATGACCTAAAAAGTCCATTTGGGCTCTATTAGGGTCAAACAAGTCCATTTGGGCTCCATTAGGATCACAGAAGTACAAATTGGCCCAGTTAGGTCCTTTATGACCTAACATGTCCATTTGAGCTCTACTAGGATCAAACAAGTCCATTTGGGCTCTATTAGGATCAAACAAGTCCATTTGGGCTCTATTAGGATCAAACAAGTCAATTTGGGATCTATT
>JAUPTC010003773.1:0-13821 GCA_030762895.1 Sophora flavescens
GAACATTAGTACCCCAAAAACATCTAGGTTGCTAAGTCCAGCTTGTACTTTCAACACGGTTGAATCAACTTTTGATTTTCAGAAATTCTTGCACCAGTGAAATTCATTATAAAATCCTTAAATCATAAAACTTAGTTTCTCACAAACCAATGAGTCCACTTGAGGTTTATTCTCCTCAAAATATCTGCTTATCGTTTCAAAAATACTTTAGCAATCCCCTTTTCCAAATTTGCCGTCAAATATTATTTTTAAGGCTTTTTAATGAGCAACACCCTTCCACTTAATTAATTTTCTAAATCATGATTAACTTATTTTTCACCAATTAATTTCATAAAAGAATATTTGTAATATTCGGGTTTTCTTATAAAATCTAGCGAGTCTAAAATATTTTCCAAAACTCCTCACATTTCTCAAATAAATTCCTTTAATATTATATATCAATATTTTCAGTTAAAACATTGAATATAATTTGCGTAGCTTCTTAAAGCTTTTATGCAGATTAACTAGTTGAAGCCAAACTATGTCGGGCTTCCTCCACATCGACCAAAGGTTATATCCGAGATGTTCAGGGGATCATGCATCGTAGCATTAGAATATACTTGCAAATAATTAAATAAATTTAAACACAACTCCCCCCAATACCAGATAAACCACACCACGTAAATAACAAAACCATTAAAACCACATATAAAAAATCATATAAACAAGCACCAAGTAAATAGTTATTAAGAAAAATCCCTCGGGGTAAACCACTTACCTCTTGAAGCCCTCTGATGAACTTCATTCCTTGGGAATACGATTACCATAAAGCTTACTCACTAACCTTCAATAATTACAACCAAATAATTCTGACTCAGAAACAAGAGATTCTAAACCCTAATACATTGTCACGGCCTCTAGGGTTTTTTTTGAATGACTAAAACTTCTAATCTTGATTAAGTTATAGATTAATGATCCTTGATTAACCAAAATCATATATTAGTGACTAAATAACTAAGTTTAAAACTCAAAACTTTCCTAACTCTTTTATACATAATTTCGGCCTTAATAGGTTAATAGAAGCTAGGGTTCTTAGTTTAACAAAAATCTTGGTTATAAAGCATACGTGCTAAAAGGTTGATTTCTAAGATCATTTTAAAAACCATAGACAAAACTCAACAAACTTACACCGGGGTTAGGAAAAACAAATAATACTGGTAAAATATTCATTTAAGAGACTAACATGGATTAGAGTGTGTAGTCATACATGCCATATAGAATAAATGATCATTCATGACGCTAAAAACAAAAACTTACCGACCCAAGGTGAGTAGGTTCAAGCCAAAGCTAGGTTTTCCAAGAAAGAATTTTATGATTACATCATGCTATTGGATTTAGATAGTAGAGCATGATATCTAAGAAGATGAAAGTAGTTTCATCATATTAAATTTTCTAAATTTTGTATGACTTTTCAAAGTTCTAGGGTCAGAAACTTTAAAGTGATAAACAACTATGATACAAGCCGAATCAAGAAACTTACTAAAGAACATAGACATGATTAAGAATGAAGATTAGGATTTACCTCTTGAAAATCAACGAAAAGGAAATCCAAGAACTGATCTTACTGAACTAAGGAACATGTGAACTTTAGAGTTTGGAAGCAAATGGAAAAGAAACTAAATGAAAAAGTTAGGATATTTATAGTGAGAGTGGCATCCAATGTAGGAAGACTCTAGATGATGGTGAGTTGTCATGTTAAAGGATCAAAATACAATTAAGTTCTAAGGACCAAATTGCAAAGATTCCAGTAGTTGAAGGACTAGTTTTGCAAATTACAATAAGTGTCATGATGATGATTTTGTCATTAAATGCTAGCTTATCTTGACTTTGTTGACTGAATTTATGAGTCAAAGATAGGGTAGGATTGATTCCATGACATTTGAGAAGAATCAAGAACATTGTAGAAAAATCAAGGATAATGTAGGATAATGGTGGAGAATTCTGAAAATTCAGCCCGCAATCAATCCAACAATGAGGCAGTCACAAATCCCATGGGATTGCGCACTGGGTTCAAGGTTGGGCTTGGGTTCATTTCTTGTGGGGAGAGTTGCAAAGCTTAAGAATGGAAACTTAAGGAAACAAAGAAGGGGTTTTGAACTCAAACTATGAACTAAAAATTTTGGGATTCTAAGGCACGACCTTTAGAGTTGAAACAAGATTCTAGCCCAATCCACTGGAAAAACTAAAAAAACTAATTTAGGGACAAAGGGTAGTTCCGAGAAAGTTCGGGACTTTGCATAAAATTTCTAAATTTTATATTTAACCTCAAAAATTAACTATAATTAAAAATATGATCACAATCATCCAAAATCATTAAGATAAACCCTCTAGCTACTCTTAGAAAATCTAATTTCCTTTTGTCTATGACGCTGTAAGATAATCTAAATTACTTCGTTTTTTAAAAAATTAAAAGAATTGTGAAAATAAAATACTAAACTCTAAGTTCGATAAAATATATCTTTTAGTATATTCCTCGATGGAATTGAAGTAGGGTTGAGGGTTTAACCTAATTTTAATCGTAGCCTTTATTCAAGTAGATTGAGTGGTAAACTCAGATTATTTAAAATAATTTTCTCAGTCTCAGATAAAAATATAAACATAATTATATAAATTTATGAATTAAAAAGATAAATCAAGTGTCGATTGTTAAAGAAGCGGCGTTAAAGTAGCTCACAAAAAATCAATCACCTTTTACTTGATTGTTAAAAGATCGAAGTTAAAGGTTCACTTTACGAGATTGTTTAAGAAGTCGGCGTTAACTTGTGGCTAAACTAGTTAAAATCACTGCGTCGATTGTTTAAAAGTCGGTTGTAAGAAAGATCAATCAATAAGTTAACGAGAAATGTTAGTTGTTTAAATGGTTTAAAAGCGGCGTTAAAAGTAGCTCACTAAAAATCAATCACCTTTACTTGATTGTTAAAAGAACGAAGTTAAAGGTTCACACGTCTTGTTTAAAAAGCGGCGTTAAAAGTGGCTCACTAAAAATCAATCACCTTTTACTTGATTGTTAAAAAACGAAGTTAAAGGTTCACACGTCATTGTTTAAAAAGCGGCGTTAAAAGTGGCTCACTAAAAATCAATCACCTTTACTTGATTGTTAAAAAACGAAGTTAAAGTTCACACGTCTTGTTTAAAAGCGGCGTTAAAAGTAGCTCACAAAAAATCAATCACCTTTACTTGATTGTTAAAAGAACGAAGTTAAAGGTTCACTACGTCGATTGTTTAAAGAACGGCGTTAAAAGTAGCTCACTAAAAAATCAATCACCTTTTACTTGATTGTTAAAAGCGAAGTTAAAAGGTTCACACGTCAATTGTTTAAAAGCGGCGTTAAAAGTGGCTCACTAAAAATCAATCACCTTTTACTTGATTGTTAAAAGCGAAGTTAAAAGGTTCACTGCGTCATTGTTTAAAAACGGCGTTAAAAGTGGCTCACTAAAAATCAATCACCTTTACTTGATTGTTAAAAACGAAGATCCGTCATTGTTTAAAAAGCGGCGTTAAAAGTGGCTCACTAAAAATCAATCACCTTTTACTTGATTGTTAAAAAACGAAGTTAAAGGTTCACACGTCAGTTGTTTAAAAAGCGGCGTTAAAAGTGGCTCACTAAAAAATCAATCACCTTTTACTTGATTGTTAAAAAGCGAAGTTAAAGGTTCACACGTCATTGTTTAAAAGCGGCGTTAAAGTGGCTCACTAAAAATCAATCACCTTTTACTTGATTGTTAAAGCGAAGTTAAAGGTTCACAGCGTCATTGTTTAAAAGCGGCGTTAAAGTGGCTCACTAAAAATCAATCACCTTTACTTGATTGTTAAAAGCGAAGTTAAAGGTTCACACGTCATTGTTTAAAAGCGGCGTTAAAGTGGCTCACTAAAAATCAATCACCTTTACTTGATTGTTAAAAGCGAAGTTAAAAGGTTCACTTGCGTCGATTGTTTAAAAGCGGCGTTAAAAGTGGCTCACTAAAAATCAATCACCTTTACTTGATTGTTAAAAAACGAAGTTAAAGGTTCACACGTCTTGTTTAAAAGCGGCGTTAAAGTGCTCACTAAAATCAATCACCTTTTACTTGATTGTTAAAAACGAAGTTAAAGGTTCACTACGTCTTGTTTAAAAACGGCGTTAAAGTGGCTCACTAAAAATCAATCACCTTTTACTTGATTGTTAAAAAACGAAGTTAAAGGTTCACACGTCATTGTTTAAAACGGCGTTAAATGCTCACTAAAAATCAATCACCTTTTACTTGATTGTTAAAGCGAAGTTAAAAGGTTCACACGTCAATTGTTTAAAACGGCGTTAAAAGTGGCTCACTAAAAATCAATCACCTTTACTTGATTGTTAAAGCGAAGTTAAAGGTTCACACGTCAGTTGTTTAAGAAGCGGCGTTAAAAGTGGCTCACTAAAAATCAATCACCTTTACTTGTTGTTAAAAGCGAAGTTAAAGGTTCACACGTCAGTTGTTTAAAGCGGCGTTAAAAGTAGCTCACTAAAAATCAATCACCTTTACTTGATTGTTAAAAAACGAAGTTAAAAGTTCACACGTCATTGTTTAAAAGCGGCGTTAAAATAGCTCACTAAAAATCAATCACCTTTTACTTGATTGTTAAAGCGAAGTTAAAGGTTCACTACGTCAGTTGTTTAAAAACGGCGTTAAAAGTGGCTCACTAAAAATCAATCACCTTTACTTGATTGTTAAAAAACGAAGTTAAAAGGTTCACACGTCATTGTTTAAAAAGCGTTAAAAGTAAAAATCAATCACCTTTACTTGATTGTTAAAGCGAAGTTAAAGGTTCACTACGTCAATTGTTTAAAACGGCGTTAAAGTGGCTCACTAAAATCAATCACCTTTACTTGATTGTTAAAGCGAAGTTAAAGGTTCACACGTCAGTTGTTTAAAGCGGCGTTAAAAGTGGCTCACTAAAAATCAATCACCTTTACTTGATTGTTAAAAGACGAAGTTAAAGGTTCACACGTCAGTTGTTTAAAAACGGCGTTAAAAGTGGCTCACTAAAATCAATCACCTTTTACTTGATTGTTAAAAAACGAAGTTAAAGGTTCACACGTCATTGTTTAAAAACGGCGTTAAAGTGGCTCACTAAAATCAATCACCTTTACTTGATTGTTAAAAAACGAAGTTAAAGTTCACCGTCATTGTTTAAACGGCGTTAAAAGTGGCTCACTAAAAATCAATCACCTTTTACTTGATTGTTAAAAACGAAGTTAAAGTTCACTGCGTCAGTTGTTTAAAAACGGCGTTAAAAGTGGCTCACTAAAAATCAATCACCTTTACTTGATTGTTAAAGAACGAAGTTAAAAGGTTCACTTACGTCAGTTGTTTAAAAAGCGGCGTTAAAGTAGCTCACTAAAATCAATCACCTTTTACTTGATTGTTAAAGCGAAGTTAAAGGTTCACTTACGTCATTGTTTAAAAGCGGCGTTAAAGTGGCTCACTAAAAATCAATCACCTTTTACTTGATTGTTAAAAGACGAAGTTAAAGGTTCACACGTCGATTGTTTAAAAGCGGCGTTAAAAGTAGCTCACTAAAAATCAATCACCTTTTACTTGATTGTTAAAGACGAAGTTAAAGGTTCACACGTCAGTTGTTTAAAGACGGCGTTAAAGTGGCTCACTAAAAATCAATCACCTTTTACTTGATTGTTAAAAAACGAAGTTAAAGGTTCACACGTCATTGTTTAAAAGCGGCGTTAAAGTGGCTCACTAAAATCAATCACCTTTTACTTGATTGTTAAAAGACGAAGTTAAAAGGTTCACACGTCATTGTTTAAAAGCGGCGTTAAAGTGGCTCACTAAAAATCAATCACCTTTTACTTGATTGTTAAAAGCGAAGTTAAAGGTTCACTTGCGTCAGTTGTTTAAAGACGGCGTTAAAGTGGCTCACTAAAAAATCAATCACCTTTTACTTGATTGTTAAAAAACGAAGTTAAAGGTTCACACGTCATTGTTTAAAGACGGCGTTAAAAGTGGCTCACTAAAAATCAATC
Organism: Sophora flavescens; assembly: GCA_030762895.1. NCBI lineage: Eukaryota > Viridiplantae > Streptophyta > Magnoliopsida > Fabales > Fabaceae > Sophora > Sophora flavescens. The sequence continues at coordinate 6,041 of JAUPTC010003773.1, forward strand.
ACCTTTACTTTATTGTTAAAAGAACGAAGTTAAAAGGTTCACACGTCGTTGTTTAAAGAACGGCGTTAAAGTGGCTCACTAAAAATCAATCACCTTTACTTGATTGTTAAAGAACGAAGTTAAAGGTTCACACGTCAGTTGTTAAAAGCGGCGTTAAAAGTGGCTCACTAAAAATCAATCACCTTTACTTAGTTGTTAAACGAAGTTAAAGGTTCACACGTCATTGTTTAAAGCGGCGTTAAAGTGGCTCACTAAAAATCAATCACCTTTTACTTCATTGTTAAAGACGAAGTTAAAGTTCACACGTCAGTTGTTTAAAACGGCGTTAAAGTGGCTCACTAAAAATCAATCACCTTTTACTTGATTGTTAAAAGCGAAGTTAAAGGTTCACACGTCATTGTTTAAAAACGGCGTTAAAGTGGCTCACTAAAAATCAATCACCTTTTACTTGATTGTTAAAAAACTGAAGTTAAAGGTTCACTACGTCAATTGTTTAAAGACGGCGTTAAAAGTGGCTCACTAAAAATCAATCACCTTTTACTTGATTGTTAAAGCGAAGTTAAAGGTTCACACGTCATTGTTTAAAACGGCGTTAAAGTGGCTCACTAAAAATCAATCACCTTTACTTGATTGTTAAAGCGAAGTTAAAGGTTCACTTAACGTCATTGTTTAAAACGGCGTTAAAAGTAGCTCACTAAAAATCAATCACCTTTTACTTGATTGTTAAAGCGAAGTTAAAGGTTCACACGTCGATTGTTTAAAAACGGCGTTAAAGTGGCTCACTAAAAATCAATCACCCTTTACTTGATTGTTAAAAAACGAAGTTAAAGGTTCACACGTCAGTTGTTTAAAGACGGCGTTAAAAGTAGCTCACTAAAAATCAATCACCTTTTACTTGATTGTTAAAAGCGAAGTTAAAGGTTCACCGTCAATTGTTTAAGCCGGCGTTAAAGTAGCTCACTAAAAATCAATCACCTTTACTTGATTGTAAAAAACGAAGTTAAAGGCGTCGGTTGTTTAAAAACGGCGTTAAAAGTCTACAAAAATCAATCACCTTTACTTGATTGTTAAAGAACGAAGTTAAAGGTTCACACGTCGGTTGTTTAAGAACCGGCGTTAAAAGTGGCTCACAAAAAATCAATCACCTTTTACTTCATTGTTAAAAGAACTGAAGTTAAAGGTTCACTTTGCGTCAGTTGTTTAAACGGCGTTAAAAATCTCACTAAAATCAATCACCTTTTTGTTAAAGAATTAATAATTCGTTGTTTAAAACGCGTTAAATTAAAAAATCAATCACCTTTTACTTAATTGTTAAAAGCGAAGTTAAAAGTTCCTTAACGTCGATTGTTTAAAAAGCGGCGTTAAAAGTGGCTCACTAAAAAATCAATCACCTTTTACTTGATTGTTAAAGAAGCGAAGTTAAAAGGTTCACTTAACGTCGATTGTTTAAAGCCGGCGTTAAAAGTGGCTCAAAAAATCAATCACCTTTTACTTGATTGTTAAAGTGAAGTTAAAAGGTTCACTTTTAACGTCGGTTGTTTAAAAGCGGCGTTAAAAGTGGCTCACTAAAAATCAATCACCTTTTACTTGATTGTTAAAGAGAAGTTAAAGGTTCACTTACGTCGATTGTTTAAAAAGCGGCGTTAAAAGTGGCTCACTAAAAAATCAATCACCTTTTACTTGATTGTTAAAAGAACCGAAGTTAAAGGTTCACTTTGCGTCAGTTGTTTAAAGCCCGGCGTTAAAAGTGCTCACTAAAAATCAATCACCTTTACTTGAGTTGTTAAAAAAGTTAAAAGGTTCACACGTCGGTTGTTTAAAAGCGGCGTTAAAAGTGCCTCACTAAAAATCAATCACCTTTTACTTGATTTTTAAAACCGAAGTTAAAAGTTCACTAACGTCAGTTGTTTAAAGGCGTTAAAAGTGGCTCACTAAAAAATCAATCACCTTTTACTTGATTGTTAAAAGAACGAAGTTAAAAGCTTTCAACGTCGGTTGTTTAAAAGGGCGTTAAAGTGGCTCACTAAAAATCAATCACCTTTTACTTGATTGTTAAAATGAAGTTAAAAGGTTCACTCGTCGGTTGTTTAAAAGTCGCGTTAAAAGTGGCTCACTAAAAAATCAATCACCTTTTACTTGAGTTGTTAAAAGCTGAGTTAAAGTTCCATTTAATTGTTTAAAAACTTGATTTAAATTGTCACAAAAGGACAATCACCTTTTCACCTTCTTTTCAAAATAACTGGTTAAAATTCCTTTCAAAATATTGACAATATAATAAAGTCTTAAATTTTCCCTTTTACTTCATATACGTTAACCTACGACACAACATCGAGCACTTTACTTCAATTCTTAAAAGCCCCACGGAAGAGAAAGAGCCGTCAGCCGGAGGAGAAGAACGGGAAGAGTTAAAGGTTTCACCCTTTAGTCGAAGTGTGTTAGTAAGCATATGCGGTCACATAACTAATAGAAAATCAACACATTTAACATAACAAAATTCTGAGTTATAGGTTCCGATTTAAACGTGGCATTGACTGAGAATCAACATTTAAAAATTAAATGAATAGAGGATCAAGCACCATCCGCTGAGGTGTTAAAGACATGCCGAGTAACAGGCCACGGCGAAAAGGAGTAATTTAAGAACACGGAGGCCTGACGAGAATGCGGGCACGCCTGCCAATACATCCACAAAACACTTTTGTTTCATTCTTTTCTTTGTGTTCAATCTTTCTTTGCGAAGCTCAAAATGACGACCCGTATGGGTTTTAAAACAACCACCCAAAACTTTTATTACAACCGCAGGACCTCCACGGTTCACAGTGCTCATTCACGACACTATGAAAGCCAGATGCACCGGTCGAGAGGTTCGTGGTAATAGAAAACATCTTGTGTTCAGCACAGTATACCTCATGTATACAATATAGGCCTAAAGTCCAAATAGGCGAGTCCATCACAACATAGAACATTTAGCATCAAACGTCTCGGTTACTAAGTCCAAGCTGTACTTTCAACACGGTTAAATCAACTTTTGATTTTTGGAAATTTTTTCAAGGTAGAAATTCATTATAAAATCCTTAAATAATAACACTTAGTTTTTCACAAATCAATGAGTCACTTGAGATTTAATTTCCTCAAAAATAGGCAAAATGGCTGTAGTTTTCGAAAATACTGCGAGTCTACACTTTTCCAAACTGCCGTCAAATATTATTTTAAGACTTTAAAACCCAAAAACTTAATTGCTTTTCCACTTGATTACTTTTCTAAAATCGTAATTAACTTATTTTCACCAATTACTTTTATAAAATATTTTGTAATATTCAGGGTTTCTTATGTTAAATTTACTTGATTACTACAAAAATATTTTCACTTGAGTTTACACTCGTTGTGACTCATAATTCCTTTTCCCGGATATAAATTATTAGAATAATATTTTTCCAAACACCCTTATTGTCCTGATAAATTCCTTTCATATTATATATCAATATTTTGCCGTTAACATTGAATATAATTTGTGTAACTCTTTAAAGCTTTATCCGATTAGCAGTTGAGCCTTGACCCTTGTCGGGCTTCTCACTGCCAATCAATGGAACAGTTACATATCACATATATTTCTGGCCGGTCATGCATCATAGCGATTATAATAAACAATTGTAAATAATTAAATAAATTAATACAACTCCACACCAATACGATAAACCACCACATATAAATCATATAAGCCTGCGTAAACAACCAAACCATTAATCACAGCCCATATATAAGTATATAAGCCACACCTGAAAATAGTTTATGAGAAAAATCCATCAGGTAAGCTCCCTTTTTTGTTGAAGGCTCGAACTAAGGGTTTTCAAATAATTCTCGATTTGATGGGTTTCTCTCCGTCGGCTTAGTTTGTCAAACCAACCCGATCGATTCCTTCATAGCAATTGCAACCCCAAAATAAATCAAAATCAAACAACAACACTCTTAAATCAATGAGGGGTAGGGTTCGAGCCGCGATTTTCTAGGTTAGGAAACTTAAAATTTGATTAGCAAGGGATTAAATGATCCATAAGTTGCTTAAGCGCGATTAATCACTTTAACCATGATTATGAACTAAGAATCCTAGAACTAAACCCATCTAGTTCCAGAACTAGGGTTTTACGTCAGGTCTGAGTTTGGAGTTAGAAATCTCTAAAATTTCTAAAGCTCTTGGATTTAATCAACATACAAAACCTAGAGTTAGATTCAGTGTTACAAACAACTTTTGAATCATAAAACCAACAAGTGCTCAATACCTAGGGTTTCGGTTTTGATGAGATCAAATAGGCTTAAGTTTGATTTTGATCTTCTATACATACTTGAATACAAATTTGTCAAGATATAATCATGAACCAGACATGAAATTGAAACCAAGCCTAGAACACAAGTTTGACCTGGGTTCGGTCCAGTCCAGATTTTAGGGAAGAATTTCTCATGATCTTGTGCTTCTAGATGATGAAAATAGAGATGATTATAAGATCATTCATGGTGGTTTTCATTGTCAAAGGTTTTCTAGGAGTAGTTATGTGAATTTTTGAATCTAGCTTCAAAGAACTTTAAACAAATGAAGAACATGTTGATCAAAGGCATAAACTCAGAGAATCTTATGAAGGAAAAGCTTAGAATAGAAAGATTAGAGAGAATACCTCTTGATGATCCAAAGTAAATGATGATTAGGATGATGTTCTTCAAGGTTTCTTATGGTGTTCTTAAGAAACTTTAGGAAGAAGATGAACACAGTTAGGGTTTTAGAACAGTTTCCGATATTTTGGGTAGATCTCTCAGCACTTATCGTTTGGATGATCTTTATGTCGTTGGAAAGAAAGAGAGAAATATGAACAACTTTCATGTTGAAAGTTTTCGAGATTAAAAAAATAGAAACTGGTCAGAATTTCCAATCAAAATCCTGGCGAATTATGAGGCTCAGAACATAGAAAATGGAAAAATGCCTTGAGGAAGAAGACAACTTATTTAAATGAATCAAAAACCCAAACTTAATGAAGAGGCATTGGAGCCGTGAGGGATGGAGACAAGGTTTGGTCAATTTGTCCAATGGCATTTGGTAAGAAATTAATATAAATACAAGAAGGGCATTTTGGTCATTTCATAGGAAAATTTAATGTTGCCATAAATGTGCCATTATGGCCATTTATGATAGGATAAACTTGTCATAAATGCTCGTCCATTCGGTCAATCCAATGTTCTCTCGTTGACTTCGAGTTAAATTCTCATTTCGGGGCTGCACTTCTTCAGAGACATCTCGGCGTATAGGCCCATAATAAATTGTAATCTTTTAATTTTTTACCAAAGTACCAAAACTTCCAGTAACGTAGTAAATATGATAAAAACATTTTTCATCTAGTTCACGACTCAAAATCAATCACCTTAAACTTGATTGGTGAAAATACAGAAAAACCCGAAGTTAAAAGGTTCACTTTTAAAGTCAGTAGTTTATAAAAATAAGTATAACAAGGAAATGACCTTGGTTTATCCAAAATCATTTTCTATGTCTCGGATAAAAATATATATTTATATATTTATTACCGATATTACGAAGCAGCGAAAATCGGGGTGTTACATTACTACCCCCTAAAAAATTTAGTCCTCAAAATTTCGAGACTCAAGCTAACAGTATTTTGTAACCTCATCTTAACCTTAAGATTTTACCTTGTCCTCCACATCACTTCATTCCTCTTATTCTATAACACAATTCATTCTTATGTCATTTCTACATATCCGTACTATCCTCAAAATTTCATCATAGTCTACCACACTTGAAAAACAAAATCAAAACTTAATCACTTCTCTTATCAATATGGTTCCACCAGAAACATTATTCAAATCATCTAACTCCGAATATTATCACTAATACCAACAATATCTACACAGCACCACTATCGACTCCTACTAAAATATTTAATCATAGTCTTAGTTTCTATTGATTATAATTCACTACTCAATTCAATATACCTCACACATTCATCCTCAAAATAACTTCATTGCATATCTTAATGCAATTAAACCAAAAGGGATTATAGAATAGAATTATCTAATCTTAACTTTCGAGCTTTTCCAACTAATTTTACTCAAGAACTTCTCTTTTCCGTTCACATTCAACTAGGTAAAACCACCATAGACACCTTTCTGTAATTCCTTCCAATCACACGATTAAATCTTAACGATGATCATTTTATCATTATCCTAGCTCCTTTAGCAAACTCTACCTCGATCATAACAAAATCTGCAGAAATCATCTTACTGCCGATCTTACTTCTGAAAATTCTCCGATTACTAATCACATCTACACCTCAATAAAATCCATTCACCTCTTGTCATGCATAGGTATTATACTTACTCTCACTAACCTTATAAGGATCAATTCCATTCTTCTTTATCCATCTAACTTAGGATGATAAGCTGAACATTAACTTCAACTTGGATCTTAACACTAGATGTAACTTTACTGACACTCGAAGTAAGCCTTGCTCGAATGATGTTGGAAAATTCTTTATCACGTTGGATCGGTCCTTCGATACACGCCTCGTTAGTTTTTCCATTACATCGTGGACCTAAGCTGTAAAAGATGTAGACTCAGTCAACCTACTCACGATAATCCGAAAGAGATTTTCAAGACAAGAATTTTCTTGATTTTGCTTTCTGAAAGCACAAAGAATAATTTGACCAATCTGAAAGATATAAGTGTCAATATGTAAAAGATTCTTTAATAGGTTCGTGAGTGTAAAAATGCATAGCCAATACATGTTTACAAACATGACTCTAATAAAGTTTCTTTCTTCACAAGAACTTTACTACCAATGATTTAAAAGAACAGAGTCAGACAAAATTTAGACTAGATCACTTCCACCAAAAGTAAAAGTGAATCGATTAAGTCTCATCAAGAAACTTCTATCATCAAGAATTCACATCTGTCGCATAACTCAAGAAATACTCATAATACATTCTCAAAGAAGTATGAAAATATCCAGACTGTCAAAACCAAAGTCAGGATAGATTTTAAATCAAGGTCAGAAAATGAATTTGGCATGTACAAAATGTACCGTTATGATTGTCTAATACAACCATAGGAATTTGAAAAGTAATTTTTCCATAAGGAACAATTTTTCTGAATCCCGAGACCCTCATCTAAGGTTGAAGATTTAAATCTATTCTCCTTGGTTTCTCACAAGAACAACGATCTTTTATGACGCACTTAGTGTGGTCACCCTGAATCGGCACGATTCCTGATAACTTGGTCAATCACTCAGACACACAAACAGTTGATCTTTCCTCATTAGCTGAGTTTACAGAACAAAATCTTTAATAAGTCCTAACTCCAATCTGGTGGTAACTTGTTCTCAAGTTGATCCTTGAATATATAACAACTCCTTGCGAGGGATCTGTAACACTTGATACAGAGGTCTCTCTTACTCCTCGTGACTCTTAGAGTAAACGAGAACATCATCGACGAAGATGATGATTAACTTATCGAGAAATGGACCAAAATTCCATTTCTTGAAGTCTAACCAACTAACCGTTGGCGATATCCTACACAAAGCGGCTGGGATCCGAATAAATCTAGAAACTAGATCAATCGAAACTCAACATCCATCCGTCGTACAAACTTGGGACATTCTCAGAAAATTTTCCCCAAAGCTTTCAATGGCAGGTACCTTATTCAAATGTCGATCCCGTCTAAGGAATAAGCGAATGTATCAACATGAACATGAGTACCCTTTACTAAACATGAGTTCTCACAAGGTCTC
>JAUPTC010003774.1:0-2500 GCA_030762895.1 Sophora flavescens
TATAAAATACTTTTAACGTCGGTTGTATGATACAACCGACGTTAATAGTATTTTTTTTTTAAAATTCAGTTTTAAAATATCACTCCCCTAAGCCATCCCCGCATTCAAGAAATATCCCAAGAACACGTAATATCACACACATTACAGAATTGCAAAGAAAAAAATGGAACAATGATCCATATAATGTATGCCTGTTCAAAACAATATATATTAATTTATTAACATAGGTTATAAATGTATACTAAGTTTAAACTACCTATATCAATATCCCTTCGTGATGATCATCACGAGTGGCATGTACATCGTCCACCTGTGTCTCCTCGATTATAGTAGGCATGTTTGTTGAAAAAGAAGGAGTCTCAGGAATATCAAGATTTGAATCTTCATTTTCATCACTACCATTATACATGCTTTTTCCTTGGAGAACCACGGACAACCTTTTGTTAGAAGGATCGGTGATGTAAAACACTTGTTTTGCTTGTGAAGCCATTATGAAAGGCTCATTTATATGACCTAACTTGTTGAGGTCTACCAATGTGAACCCCAATTGCTCGGTTTGTACACCACCGTTACTATCAACCCACTTACATTTAAATACCGGCACCGTAAGCTTAGTGTAATCGAGCACCCAAATATCTTCAATATATCCAAAGTAAGGTGTCGGTGTTGTAACGGGTTTTGTGTCCTTTGCACTAGAGAAGTGCATTGCTTCGCCACGATCATAACCCCACTATTTTGCATGGTACTCTTGTTATCTTGTTCCTTTGTATAAAAGGAAAAGTTATTTATGTCGTATCCGCTCCAACATATGACGTTGAAGTTAGGCCCACGTGCTAGCCATTTTACGTCATCGGGCAATACTACCATCCTTAAGCATTTCTTCCTTGAACCATGGTAAGAAAGTCTTGTTATGCTTGTTCAACAACCACCTTTCGCTCATTCGAGGGTTTTCTTGATTGACTTTTCTTTTATGTTCAAATAAGAAAGGCTGAACACATTCGATGTTGTTCAATACATACAAATGTGCTTGAAGCACTTCCTCCCGATCCTTCCTATTAATTCTTAAGCCATGTGTACCCTTACCTTGACATCCGATCTCATCATGCCGAGGCTTAGGAACCCCTATAGGATCCGTGTTATGAAGGTAGTCCGAACAAAACTCAATAGCTTCTTTCTGCAACATACCTTTGAACAATAGATGCTTCCGGACGATGAGGATTCTTCACGCATGCCCTTTCAAGATCTTCATGTAGCGCTCAACCGGGTACATCCATCTCGGTAAAAACCGCCCACATAATCTAATCTCCTCACCAAATGAACAATTAAGTGAACCATTATGTCGAAAAAGGAAGGAGGAAAATACATCTCCAATTGGCACAAGATTGTAGCAGCCTCAACTTCCAAGTCATCCAACATACGGGGGTCAACGACTTTGCTACATATAGAATTGAAGAATGAGCACAACCGAGTAATGGCATGTCTCACATTTTTTGTAGCAATACCACGAATAGCAACGGGCATAAGTTATTGCATCAAGATGTGACAATCATGAGACTTCAAGCCAACCAATTTAAGATCACTAGAGACAAGCCTCTTCATATTTGAAGAGTAACCATGTGGAACTTTGATGCCCTGAAGACACCCGCAGAAACTTTGTCTCTCTTTTTTTTACAAAGTATGACATGCTGGCGGCAAATAAGTCCGCTTACCGTCCTCAACAACCTGGAGCTAATCGCTCTCGTATACCCATAGCAACGAGGTCGAGACGAGCATTCACACCATCCTTTGTCTTGCCCTGAATGTTGAGAAGCGTCCCGATCACACTATCACACACATTTTTCTCCACATGCATCACATCAATGCAGTGTCTGACATCAAGTTTGCGCCAGTATGGAAGATCAAAGAATATCGACCTCTTCTTCCATATGTTTTTCTCAACAGCTTTACCTTTCTTTTGGGACTTGCCGAATATAACATCGATGTCCTTTACCCTCTGATAAACCTGCTCTCCAATTAAGGCCGCCGGCGCTTCTTCTGTCTCTTGGCATCCATTAAAAGCTTTTTTCATCTTACGATATAGGTGATCACGTCTAAGAAATCTCCAATGCCCAAGGTAAACCGTCTTCTTTCCATGATGCAACTGAGTGTAGCATGTGCCTTCTTCACATATAGGGCATGCTTTATGCCCCTTGACACTGTACCCGGACAAGTTACCGTATCTTTGGAAAGTCGTTGATGGTGCAAAATAACATGGCACGAAGCTTGAAAGTCTCATGAGAATACCCATCAACTACATCAACACCTTCCACCCACAACGTTTTCAAGTCTTCAATCAAGGGACCTAGATAAACATCTAAGTCATTTCCCGGTTGCTTTGGGCCCGAAATCATCATAGACAACATCATGTATTTGCGCTTCATGCACAACCAAGGGGGCATGTTGTAAATCACCAATGTGAACAGGCCATGAACTATGAATACTACTCATGTTACCATAAGGA
>JAUPTC010003774.1:10000-13777 GCA_030762895.1 Sophora flavescens
GAGTTTCTTTTGGCATGTAAGCCAAAGATTCCCTCCCTAAGATTCTCTAATAAACATGTGTACATCATGGTAAGTAGTGGACTTGACCCAAAAGTATCACTAATGAATTGGGCCTAAACACACCAACCATTACACTTATTGAAAATAAAAGAAAAATGGACTCTTCTTCATGGTGCACGCCCCTCTTGTCATGGATCCTTTAGTTGCATAATGTAAGTTAATAATTTGGGATTCATTCCACCCAATCTTGCATTTGGGCTTGCTTCCATGATGAGAACCATAGTTTGACTTAACACTTGTTGGGCTTTCTTGGTTGTAACATTTGTCATTGGCCCAGCAAGTCCTTGGCTAGCTTCTTGAACCATACTCCAAATTGGGCTCATATCAGCCGATCGGGGCAATTGGCCCAATTAGGTCCTAACAAGTCCATTTGGGCTCTATTAAGATCAAACAAGTCCATTTGGGCTCCATAAGGAACATAGAACTACAAATTGGTCCAGTTAGGTCCTATATGTCCTAAAAAGTCCTTTTGGGCTCTATTAGGATCAAACAAGTCCATTTGGGCTCCATTAGGATGAAAGAAGTACAATTGGGCGACTCAAGGCAATTGGCCCCATTAGTTTCTAACAAGTCCATTTGGGCTCTATTAGGATCAAACAAGTCCATTAGGGCACCAATATGACCAAAGAAGTACAATTGGGTAGGTTGAGGCAATTGGGCTCTATTAGGAGCATACAAGACTATTTGGGCTCCATTAGGACTAAAGAACTACAAATTGGCCCATTTAGATCCAATAAGTCCATTTGGGCTCTATTAGGATCAAACAAGTCCATTTGGGCTCCATAAGGAACAAAGAAGTACTGATAACAACCAACTTGTGGTTGCCTTGAAATGATCTTTTTGATTGAAATTCATTTAGTGTTGTGCCACTTTGGTTCAAGAACAAAGACCAAATCAATTTCAGATTTAAGTAACAAAACAAAAGTTGAAGAAGAAAGAAGAAAGTGGAAGAGATAGAGATGATGAAGGCGCCACAAACAATGGAAATTGTTTGATAAGTGATGACAACCAAATGGTGAGGTTGCCTTTGATGATCTTTTTGGTTGAATTTTTAGACACAAATTCGTGTAACACTTTGTAACCAAGATTAAAGTGAAGAAAGAAATAAAATGGATGAGTAAGAAGATGATGATGGCGCCACAAAACAAGAGTTTTGATAAGCCAAGTGAGGTTCGCCACAAGAATCTTGGATTCTTGATAAGAACAATAGTTTGGTTCAACCAAGAACCTAGGAGAACAAAATTCTCACAAAATGGATTTGATCCAAATTCAACATCAAAGTTACCATTTCATGTGTTTAGGCATGTTACATATAGTAGTGGGGCTGCCAACTCTTGGCTTACACAAAGTCCTCATAAGATTCCATTATTCTATAACCCCCTAATAACTATACCACTAATTGGTGTAATAAACCATTAGGTGACTCTTTAAACATAACTCTCCAATAATTGGAGTTATTACCAAACTTAAGAGAATATTTAAAATGAAACATAACTAATAAAGAAGGAGTTACTTTAGGCATGCAAGACAAAAGACACACTCCTTTGTAGCTCAAACTCGTCCAAATATTCGTACCAAACTTCTAGCCCATTTTTCACCATAATAAAAGCCGAATTCGGTCAAGAGGCCTGAGATACGATTTGTAGATAATTCTCTAAGCTTTCCAATGCTCCAAAGAATACATCAATCGGAGATTGGTAGCTCAAGATATAACCAAATCAAGTATACGGGTTCAATTAGAAAATTCATCCTAAAAATATTGCGAAAATTAAAAATAAAAGTATAAAAATTGGACATCATTTTTGGTTTGCATCATTCCCTCCCTCTTGAATAGAATTCGACCTCGAATTTATTGCCTTTGGGAATCGTCTTCATCCTCCGGGTTCAAACACGACTCTTTCGAATCCATGTGGCACCTCTCTTGGAATTACTTCTTCCACTTCTTTCAAAATAGAACCATCACCTCTAGGCAAAGATAGGAACATCACCTTGATTTCTTTTACAATGAGACTCTCAATTTTGTTTTCAACCTTTGCCTCACTCTTTTGCTGTTGCACTTTGCTTTTTGTGGTTTGGCCTTCACTATTCTTTTCTTCGTGACCTATGGGAGAAATATTAGACAAAGTAGAGGAATCCCAATATTTGATTCCACAAACTAATATAGAAGAATGTATTAGAGTAAAAGATGGCCATGACTTCCCAAGTGGATATGAAGATGTATTCTCGGCTTTAGGGGAAGGACATTCTCTAGTTGTCGTCATCTCCTTATCGTCCTCTTGCAATTCAACTCCAGTTGATTGTTGGCATTCTTCCTTTAGAATCACATCTTCAATTTCATTCATTGTCTTGCAAGCTTCCTTTGGAGGAAAACCCTTCTTCTCCAAGCGTCTTAGATATCTTTGCATTTCAAAGGATAGTGTTGCCATGATAGGTGGTAGGAAGAAGAATTTTTTTTTTTTTTGGAAAAAAATACGAAGAACAAGATCAAAAGTCACTCTAGGAAGGATGGCTCTAGATACCAAATGATATGATCCTAATATTTTCGGATCTATCCTTGAGTGACCAAGCAAAATTGTAGAAGAAGATGAAATAAAAAATTGGATAAGATGAGAAATGGGAGGTAGGCGCCACAAATCCAAGGGGATTTGATAAGCCAATGTGAGGTTCGCCACAAGAATCTTGGATTCTTGATAAGAACAAGGGTTGGCTCAATGAAGAACCCAAGAGAGAAAACACTCTCACAATTGGAATCAATCCAAAATGAACTCGAAGTTGTCATTCATCATGTTTGGGGCATGTACAAATAGTAGTGGGGCTGCCAACTCTTGGCTTACACAAAGTCCTCATAAGATTCCATTATTCTATAACCCCCTAATAACTATACCACTAATTGGTGTAATAAACCATTAGGTGACTCTTTAAACATAACTCTCCAATAATTGGAGTTATTACCAAACTTAAGAGAATATTTAAAATGAAACATAACTAATAAAGAAGGAGTTACTTTAGGCATGCAAGCCAAAAGACACACTCCTTTGTAGCTCAAACTCGTCCAAATATTCGTACCAAACTTCTAGCCCATTTTTCACCATAATAAAAGCCGAATTCGGTCAAGAGGCCTGAGATACGATTTGTAGATAATTCTCTAAGCTTTCCAATGCTCTAAAGAATACATCAATCGGAGATTGGTAGCTCAAGATATAACCAAATCAAGTATACGGGTTCAATTAGAAAATTCATCCTAAAAATATTGCGAAAATTAAAAATAAAAGTATAAAAATTGGACATCATTCTTGGTTTGCATCAACCAGATTCATGGTTTGGCTCGGTGTGGTGGACTAGATTCCTGACTTGGCTCGGTGTGGTGCACCATGGTGCACCAGATTTCTGACTTGGCTTGGTGTGGTACACCAGATTCCTGACTTGGCTCGGTGTGGTGCACCAGATTCCTGACTTGGCTTGGTCTGGAGCACCAGATTCCTGAATTGGCTCGGTCTGGTGCACCAAATTCATGATTTGGCTCGATGTGGTGCACCAGATTCATGGTTTGGCTCGGTGTGGTGCACCAGATTCATGGTTTGGCTCGTTGTGGTGCACCAGATTCCGGACTTGGCTCGGTGTGGTGCACCAGATTCGTGACTTGGCTCGGTCTGGTGCACCAGATTCCTAACTTGGCTCAGTGTGGGGCACCGGTCTGGTGCACCAGATTCATGACTT
>JAUPTC010003775.1:0-13765 GCA_030762895.1 Sophora flavescens
GCTTGGTCTAAGTAGTACTAGGATGGGTGACCTCTGGGAAGATCTCGTGTTGCCCTCTTTTTCCCAATGACTTAATCGGCGGAAACCCAGGAGCATGAGCTCACGGGAAAGAGCGAAGTCGCCAAAACACAAAGGCGGGAGGCAGTAAGCGCTCCCACATGGTGCGCAATCTTGGAGTCGCTGATACAGGGGCCCCTCCACGGACCGCGGAAAGCATAAACCCCTAGCATAAGACCCACGAAGATCCGGGAAAAGTTGAAAACAATGTCAAATGAATTTTTAATATTATGGGACCATGGCAGGGAAAGTCGCACCCGTCGAAGTAATTATGATCACGGAGAAATACTTGAAAATAGGAAAAGTGGTAAGAGGGCAGGCAGAATCGAGCCACTCGGGTCCGGCGGCCCCATGGCCGGGTGGTGTCCCGGCACCCCAAAGTCGGGTCGTTGGCCGCGTGAAAACAAATCGGTAATTAGGCATGTCCACTGATGTCTGGAAGCCCCGTGGGAGGCGGAGCTGGCCAAGAAACATGGGGGAAGGTCGGGCGTCGCGGTAAAGTAGCGTTAGTAAGAGATTTGATCGCGCGTGACTAACATTGCGATCATGCCGTACTGGCACTGGATCCCATGAACTCACGATTAAGCGTGCTGGGCGGAGCACTAGGATGGGTGACCTCAAGGAAGTCCTCGTGTTGCCTCTTTTCCCACAACAACTTTGTCGGCCAGAAGGCAGCTCAAGCTGGGGTAACAAAACACAAGGAGGGAGACCGTAAACGGCCTCAAACGAGGTGCCCCGCCGGCGTGGGCTCCCGACCATGGAAAGCTCAAACCAACATAAAGACCACGGAAGATGCCGGAATAGTTGGAAACGAGTGTCAAATGATTTTTAAAATTATATGGGACCACGATCGTTGAACCGACCGATCACGGTAATTATGATGCGGAGAAAATACTTCCGAAAATAGGAAAAGTGGCAGAGCAGGCGCCGTTTGACGAATGGTGGTGCCCATGGGTCCAGCGGACCATGGGCCTCGTTCATGGATTTTTCCTTCCACCCTGCAAATTCGGGTCATTCGAACACGTGAAAACAAATCGGTAATTCGGCATGTCCCCGATGTCTCGGAAGCCCCGATCAGGCGGACCTGGCCGGAACCAGGGGGTAGCGAGGGCTAAACGCTCGTGGAAAATAAGCGTATAAAGGTTTGATCGCGCGTAGGCTATGGGTGCGTTCATTCGGCACTAATGCATAGGTCCCATGTAACTCCGCATTTAAGCGTGCTTGGGGAGAAGTAGTACTAGGATGGGTGACCTCCAACGGGAATCCCTCGTGTTGCACCTCTTTTTCCAAAACTTTATCGGGCCGACCAGGCATGACTCAAGCGGTGTCAAGCACTAAGGCGGAGGCCGTAACGCCTCACACGAGTTCCCCGCCCGGTCGTTGTGCGAGGCTCCATGACCGAAACACAAACTCAAGCATAAAGACCCAGGAAGATGCAGGAATAGTTGGAAACAATGTCAAATGAATTTTTAAAAATATGGGACCACGGGTAGCACGGCGATCCCGGTAATTATGGTGGAGAAAATACTTGAAAATAGGAAAAGTGGCGGGGCAGAGCCGTTTGGCCAGAATCGGGGTGGTGCCCATGGGTCCAAGGACAATGGGCCTCATTCCCTGGATTTTCCTGCCACCTGCCAAAATTCCAGGTCATTGAACACGTGAAAACAAATGCAGTAATTAACGGCATTCCCACGATGTCTGGAAGCCCTCCAGGCGGAACTGGCGGAACCCGAGGGGTAACGGAGGCTCGACGACGTCGCGGTAAGTAGCGTATGAAGGTTTGATGCGTAGACTAAGGTGCGATCATACCAGCACTAATGCAGGATCCCATTAGAACTCCCATGATTAAGCGTGCTTGGGCGGAGTAGTACTAGGATGGGTGACCTCGGGAAGTCCTCGTGTTGCACCTCTTTTTCCCAACAACTTTACGGCCGACCCAGAGCATGGCTCAGAAAGCCGGGGTCGCCAAACACCAAGCGGGACGTAAACGGCCTCAAGCGAGTACCCCCGCGGTGATGCGGGGCCCTCCGGACCATAAGCGCCAAACCCCAGCATAAAGACCCACGGAAGATGCCGGAAAAGTTGGAAACAGTGTCAAATGAATTTTAAAAATATGGGACCACGACAGCAAAGCGCACCCGATCCCGGTAATTATGATGCGGAGAAAATACTTGAAAATAGGAAAAGTGGCCGAGACTGCGCGTTTGGCAGAACGGGTGGTGCCCATGGGTCCACCGGACCAATGGGCCTCGATCCTTGGATTTTTCCCGCCACCTGCCAAAATTCAGGACATTCGAGCACGTGAAAACAAACTGTAATTATCAGGCATTCCCACGATGTCTCGAAGCCCCATCCAAGCTGAGCTCCGACGGAACCCAGGTAATGCAAGCCTCAGACGTCGCGGTGAAGTAAGCGTATAAATGATTTGATCGCGTGAGACTAACAGGTGCGATCATACCAAGCACTAATGCAACCGGATCCCATAGAACCCTCAGTTAAGCTTTGGGCAGAGTAGTACTAGGATGGGTGACCTCCCGGGAATTCCTCGTGTTGCACCTCTTTTCCCAACAACTTTACGACCGACCCAAAGCATGGCTCCGAAGCCGGGTCGCCAAACACCGAAGGCGGGAGACCGTAATGCGGCCTCACACGAGTGCCCCGCCGTCGGTCGGTGCGGGGCCTCCGGACCATGAAACGCCAAACCCAAGATAAAGACCCACCGGAAGATGGGAAAAGTTGGAAACGAGTGTCAAATGAATTTTAAAAAATATGGGACCACATCATCGAAAGCTGCACCCGTCCTGGTAATTATGATGCGGAGAAAATACTTCGAAAATAGGAAAATGGCCGAGACGGCCGCCGTTTTGCCAGAATCGGAGTGGTGCCCATGGGTCCAACGGACCAATGGGCCTCGTTCTTGATTTTTCCTGCCACCCGCCAAAATCCAGGCATTCCGAGCACGTGAAAACAAATCTGGTAATACCGGCATGTCCACGATGTCTCGGAAGCCCCATCCTGGAAGCGATCTGACCGAACCAGGGGGGTAACCAAGCTCGCGACGTCGCGGTAAAAGCGTATAAAGGATTTGATCGCGCGTAGACTAACAGGTGCGATCATACCAAAGACTAATGCAATGGATCCCATCGAACTCCGGCTAGCGTGCTTGGGCGAGAGTAGTACTAGGATGGGTGACCTCCGGGAATTCCTCGTGTTGCACCTCTTTTTCCCAACAACTTTATCGGCCGACCCAGAGCATGGCTCCGTAAAGCCGGGCTCGCCAACACCACGAAGGCGGGAGACCGGAAACGTCCTCAAACGAGGGGCCCCGCCGATCGGCGGTGCGGGGGCCCTCTGACCGCGGAAACGCCAAACCCAAAGATAAAGACCCACGAAGATGCCGGAAAAGTTGGAAACAAGTGTCAAATGAATTTTAAAAAATATGGGACCACGATCACCCGCGAATGTCGCACCCGATCCGGTAATTATGATGCGGAAAATACTTGAAAATAGGAAAAGTGGACGAGACGGAGCCTTTTGGCCAAAATCGGGTGATGCCCATGGGTCCAATGGGCCAAAGGGCCTCGTTCCTTGATTTTTTCCTGCCACCCTGCCAAAATTCGGGTCATTTGGAGCACGTGAAAACAAACTGGTAATTACGGCATGTCCCGATGTCTCGTAAGCCCCATCCGAAGCGAGCCCGACCGAACCCGAGGCGGGAACGGAAGCTCAAGCACGTCGCGGTAAGTAAGCGTATAAAGTATTTGATCGGGCGTAGACTTACAGGTGCGATCATACCAAGCACTAATGCACGGATCCCATCGAACTCCATAGTTAAGCGGCTTGGGCGAGAGTAGTAATATGCTGGGTGACCTCCGGGAATCCTCGTGTTGCACCTCTTTTTCCCAACAACTTTAGTGGCCGACCCAGAGCATGGCTCCGGAAGCCGGGTCGCAAAACACCAAGGCGGAGACCGTATAACGACCTCAAACGAGTGCCCCGGATCGACGGTAAGGGCCCTCATGACCACGAAACGCCAAACCCAAGATAAAGACCCACGAAGATGCGAAAGTTGGAAACAATGCCAAATGAATTTTAAAAATATGGGACCACGACCTTGAGAAAGCCGCACCGCCCTAATAGTGCGGAGAAAATACTTGAAAATAGGAAAAGTGGCCGAGGCCGAAATCGGATGGTATTCCCATTCTGAGCACGTGAAAATAAATATGGGCGCATGTCCCGATGTCTTCAAGCCCCATCCGAAAGCGGAGCGCCGGAACCGACGGTACCTAAGCCCACGATCGTATAAAGGATTTGATCGCTAGACTAACGGTGCGATCATACCAAGCACTAATGCACCGGATCCCATCGTAACTCCGCATTAAGGGTGCATAGGCGAGAGTAGTTGGATGGGTGACCTCTGGGAACTCCTGTGCCTCTTTTTCCACACGTTTATGATGGGTGATTTAGTGCTACATGTGAGAGGAGAAATCTTTTAAAATAGGAAAAGGTAGTTGATGACAACCAAGATGGGGTTGCCTTGTTATGATCTATTTGATTGAAATCTTGTTAGGTGTTGTGCAATTTTCAAATTAAAACTCAAAGTGAGATGATTCCAAATTGTAACCAAAACAAGAATTGAAGAATAAAAGAAGAAAATGGAAAGAGTAGAAGATGGGTGAAGGCGCCACAAACAAATAAGGATTTGTTTGATAAGCCAAATGAAATCCGCCACAAGAATGTTGGAATTCTTGATAAGGATAGAAACCTTGGTTCAACCAAGAACTTAGGAGAACAATGCTCACTAACAATGGAAAATTCCAAATCACATCAAAAGTTGCATTTCCAAGGTGTTTCATGCTTTACAAATAGTGTAGGCTGCCCAACTTTTGGCATCCAAGAAAAAAACGAAAATAGCATTTGATTAGCCTATTCATGACACTAATTACCCACATTTATTGATTAGCCTATTCATGACACTAATTACCCACATTAAGACAACCTTTTGAATGGCCACAAAAGTGTTATGGCAGCCACCAAGACAAAAAAAACATGTGCATAAAAGACTCATAATTGTGGGGGGTTACACTTTCTTATCACATTAAAATGTAACTCCCACAATTTACAACTTTATTCAAAATAGAAAAACAATTCACCTAAATTCGTGTAGAACATGCATGTGGTCCTACTTGCATGATTCTCCACTTATTCAATTGAATTTGAACATAAAATTGGGCCTTGACTCACATATGTGCCCCACTTGTTTCTTCTTCATACACCCCCTTTTCATTTGGGCCTTCCTCTTGGATGATCACATTAATCCATTTGGGCTCTTCATCATTTGACTCGGCCTTGCTTCCATTAGGAGTCCAATCATTTGACTTAGGGCTTGTTGGGCCCTCTTAGCTCTTGCTCTTGTCATTGGGCCTCCTAGGCCTTGAATGGCCTCTTGGTCCAAATTGGGCTTCATTGGTATTGGGCTCGCATCATCCCCTCCTTCTTCAAGTGAATTCGTCCTCGAATTAGAGTCGTCATCACCTACATCAAAAAGAGACAAATCAGCCACATTAAAAGTTGCACTAATACCCCCATGTTCACTAGGAAGGTCCAACTTGTAAGCATTGTCATTGATCTTGGCTACAACTTGAAATGGCCCATCTCCCCTTGGTTGAAGTTTTGATTTCCTTTGGGAAGGAAACCTTTCTTTCCTCATATGCACCCATACCCAATCTCCGGGTTCAAAAACGACTTTCTTCCTTCCCTTGTTGGCTTGTCTTGCATAGCTCTCGGTCTTTTTTTCAATTTGGGCCTTAACTTGCTCATGGAGCTTCTTCACATATTCTGCCTTGGACCTACCATCTTTATGCTTCAAAATGGAAGAATTAGGCAGTGGCAATAAATCAAGAGGAGTTAGAGGATTAAAACCATAAACAACCTCAAAAGGAGAAAATTGAGTGGTGCTATGAATAGCCCTATTGTATGCAAACTCCACATGAGGCAAACACTCCTCCCAATACTTAATATTCTTTTTAATCACAGCCCTTAAAAGGGAAGAAAGAGTCCTATTCACAACTTCAGTTTGTCCATCCGTTTGAGGATGGCAAGTAGTGGAGAAAAGAAGCTTTGTTCCAAGCTTTCCCCACAAAGTCCTCCAAAAGTGGCTTAGGAACTTGGTGTCCCTATCACTAACAATGCTTCTTGGGAGACCATGAAGTCTCACCACTTCTTTAAAGAACAAATCCGCCACATGACAAGCATCATCAATCTTTTTGCATGGTATAAAATGTGCCATTTTTGAAAATCTATCTACCACAACAAAGATTGAATCTTTTCCACTTTTTGTCCTAGGCAACCCAACAACAAAGTCCATTGATAAATCAATCCAAGGAAAATCGGGAATAGGCAAAGGAGTGTAA
This sequence comes from Sophora flavescens, assembly GCA_030762895.1. Taxonomy (NCBI): domain Eukaryota; kingdom Viridiplantae; phylum Streptophyta; class Magnoliopsida; order Fabales; family Fabaceae; genus Sophora; species Sophora flavescens. The sequence continues at coordinate 6,471 of JAUPTC010003775.1, forward strand.
AGTCCATGAGGCATAACTTTGGATTTTGACTTTTTGCACACAATGCATTTTTCACAAAATTTTTGCACATCATATTTCATATGAGGCCAATAAAAATGTTCATGCAACATGTCCAAAGTCTTTTGAACCCCAAAATGCCCCATTAGTCCCCCTTCATGTGCCTCTTTCACAAGTAAGTCCCTAATGGAGCTTTTAGGCACACACAACCTCTTTTCTTTGAATAAAAAACCTTGGTGCCTAAAAAATCCATTTTGGGCTGAATGCACACAATTTGCAAAGATTTGAGAAAAGTCATCATCATGCTCATACAATTCCTTAACACATTCAAGTCCAAACAACTTTGTTTCAAGAGTGGAAAGTAAAGCATGTCTCCTTGAAAGTGCATCCGCCACAACATTGGCCTTACCCTTTTTATGTTTTACAACATAAGGAAATTGTTCAAGAAATTCAACCCATTTAGCATGTCTCTTATTCAATTTTCCTTGACCCTTCAAATATTTCAAAGATTCATGGTCACTATGAATTACAAATTCCTTAGGCAAAAGATAGTGTTGCCAAGTTTGCAAAGCTCTCACTAAGGCATACAACTCCTTATCATAGGTGGGATAATTAAGTGCAGCTCCACTTAACTTCTCACTAAAATAAGCAATTGGATGCCCCTCTTGCATCAAAACAGCCCCAACACCAACATTAGAAGCATCACATTCAATTTCAAAAGATTTTGCAAAATTAGGCAAAGCAAGAATTGGTGCATGGGTGAGCTTTTTCTTAAGTTCCTTAAAAGCTTGTTCTTGTTTTACCCCCATTTAAACCCAACATTCTTTTTGACAATTTCATTAAGAGGTGCAGCCAATGTGCTAAAATCTTTAACAAACCTCCTATAGAAACTAGCCAAACCATGAAAGCTCCTCACATCACTCACATTGTTGGGGTTGGCCAATCTTGAATGGCCTTAATCTTTTCTTGATCCACATGGACCCCTTTAGCATTAATCACAAAACCAAGGAAAATCACATGATCCACACAAAAGTACATTTTTCCAAGTTTGCATACAACCTTTCTTTTCTTAATACAAGCAAAACAGCCCTTAAATGTTCATGGTGCTCATCTAAGTTTTTGCTATATATTAAGATATCATCAAAATATACCACCACAAATTTTCCCAAAAATTCTCTTAAGACATGGTTCATAAGCCTCATAAAAGTGCTTGGTGCATTTGTTAAACCAAAAGGCATTACCAACCATTCATACAAACCAAATTTGGTTTTGAAAGCGGTTTTCCATTCATCCCCTTCCCTTATCCTAATTTGATGGTACCCACTTTTCAAATCAATTTTAGAAAAAATGCAAGCACCAAACAATTCATCAAGTAAATCATCAAGTCTAGGGATAGGATGTCTATACTTAATGGTGATGTTGTTCACGGCCCTACAATCCGTGCACATCCTCCAAGTGCCATCCTTTTTGGGCACCAAAATGACGGGTACCCATACATGGACTTAAGCTTTCTTGCACCCATCCTCTTTGCAACAAGTCCTCCACTTGTTTTTGGATTTCTTTGGTCTCTTGAGGATTGCTCCTATAGGCTGGCCTATTGGGCAATGATGCACCCGGAATGAGGTCAATATGGTGCTCAATTCCCCTCAAAGGTGGAAGGCCATGTGGCACTTCCTTAGGGACGATATCCTCAAATTCCTGCAAAAGATTTTTCACACCACTAGACAAAGAATGATCATTAGAAATGTTAGTATTTAAACAAAATTCCCTACACAAAAGCATGTATAGGGGCTGCCTTGAAACCAATGCACTTTTCACCTCACTTTTTGTGGCAAGACAACTCTCTTTTCTCTCTTTTTCATCTTGGTTTTTCTCTCTTTTTTGTCATGATTTTTTTGATTTTTCATCACTTTTTTTCTCTTGTTCACCTCTCTTTTTCTTTTCTCTCTTGCTCTCTTTTTTCTCTCATTTTCTTTTGATCCTCACTAACTTGTTTTGGAGATAAAGGAGAGAGTACAACCTTTCGCTCCTTGTCCATGAAAGTGAACTTGTTTGAAAATCCATCATGAATGGTCTTCTTGTCATATTGCCAAGGCCTTCCCAACAACATATGGCTTGCCTCCATAGGCACTACATCACAAAGAACATTATCCTCATACTTCCCAATGGAGAATGGAACCTCCACTTGTTTGTTCACCACCATCTCCCCAACCTCACTCAACCATTGAAGTCTATATGGTGTTGGATGGGTTTTAGTGCTAAGGTTTAATTTAGACACCAACCTAGAACTTACTACATTTGCACAACTACCTCCATCAATTATTAGAGAACAAACTTTACCTTGAATTAGGCATCTAGAGTGGAAAATGTTCTCCCTTTGGCTAGCTTCATGTTCCTTCACTTGACTTCCCAAAAGCCTCCTCACCATAAGTAAGTCACCATCCAGCATGAACACTTCTTCTTCACTTTCCTCTCCACTTGAAGCTTCGGATTGAGACATCACTTCACCATTCATGGACACCATAGTTCTCTTGGTTGGACATTGAGAGGCTATGTGGCCATGACCAAGACACTTGAAACACTTGACATCTCGGCTCCTTGTGGTTGGCTCCATGGGCTTCTTGCCTTGAGAGGTGCTCACGGCCTCCTTGCTTGGTGCACCCTCCTTCTTTTGCTTGTCCTTCCAATTTGAAGATGGGAATTTGGAAGATGATGAAGAGGAATATTTGGATTTCCTCCTCTTTAATTGTTGCTCCACCTTAATTGATTGTTGCACCAAATCTTCAAGCTCTACATAGTTTTGCAACTCCACCACATCTTGAATTTCTTGGTTCAAGCCATGCAAGAACCTTGCCATAGTTGCTTCACGGTCTTCTTCAAAATTTGACCTTAGTAAGGCCAACTCCATCTCCTTGAAGTACTCATCCACACTTTTAGAACCTTGGGTGAGTCTTTGTAATTTATTGTGAATGTCCCTTTGGTAGTGCTTTGGGACAAATCTCCTCCTCATTACAATTTTCATGTCTTCCCAAGTTTCAATTGGCTCCTCTCCAATTCTCCTCCTCTCCTTTTGGAATTGATCCCACCATACTAGTGCATACTCCTTGAACTCCAAGGCTGCCACCTTCACTTTCTTTCTTTCATTGTAAGTGTTACAATCAAAGACTTGCTCCATTTTAAGCTCCCACTCCAAATAAGCTTCGGGTCATTCTTTCCAAAAAAGGAAGGAACTTTGATTTTAACCCCTTCAATCCTCTCATCACGCCTTCCTCCCCTATGGCCTCCTCTTCTAGGTCTTCCTCCTCTTGGCCTCCCTCTTTCTTCACTATCATAGCCACTTGAGTCATCCCGTTGAAGGTTGGCTAGTTGTCTATCATAGTTGGCTTGCATTTGCTCCATTTGTCTTTGGAGTGCTTGAACTTGATTGGCCATTCTAGCATGTAGAGTGGCTGTCCTTGGTGACAATGGTGGACTATCACCCATTTGAGTAGTAGAAAATGTAATTTGTCCTCACAACACTCCTCTCTTTTCTCACAAAAGTGTATTTTTTTTTTTTTTACTCTTTTTGGCTTTTTCCACACAAGATGTAATTTATCTCTCAAGCCTTTTTCCACTCTATGTTCTCCTTGGGTTCTTAGAGGAATCAAGTCAAAAACACAAAAATTTCCAAAACTCAAGTAACAAAAATCACAAAACTTATCAAACTAAAGGAAACAAAGAAAGAAAGGCTAGAAAGGAAAAGATTTGGAAATGAAAAAAAAGGAAGAAGGGAAAAAATTGTAAGAACACTAATTGATCAATTGGAAACTTCTTTTCTCTTCTCTTTTCTCAACACTTCAAGAACACTTTTTTTTTTGTAATATTCGATTTTTTTTTTTTTTGCCCAGATTTTTTTTTTTTTTTTTTACTTTCAACAAGAGAAGAACACTTGTGTATGATCAAACAATAGCCACGAAAAATTTTCCCTTCCAAAACTGAATCAAAGTAGTAATTTTTTTGTGGTTTTGGTTTTGAAAGAAACGAAGAAAAATGGGGAAGAAGAAGAACAAAGAAGAACACAACACAATTTCAATCAAAGCCTAAGCTTTGATATACCACTTGATGACAACCAAGATGGGGTTGCCTTGTTATGATCTATTTGATTGAAATCTTGTTAGGTGTTGTGCAATTTTCAAATTAAAACTCAAAGTGAGATGATTCCAAATTGTAACCAAAACAAGAATTGAAGAATAAAAGAAGAAAATGGAAAGAGTAGAAGATGGGTGAAGGCGCCACAAACAAATAAGGATTTGTTTGATAAGCCAAATGAAATCCGCCACAAGAATGTTGGAATTCTTGATAAGGATAGAAACCTTGGTTCAACCAAGAACTTAGGAGAACAATGCTCACTAACAATGGAAAATTCCAAATCACATCAAAAGTTGCATTTCCAAGGTGTTTCATGCTTTACAAATAGTGTAGGCTGCCCAACTTTTGGCATCCAAGAAAAAAAAACGAAAATAGCATTTGATTAGCCTATTCATGACACTAATTACCCACATTTATTGATTAGCCTATTCATGACACTAATTACCCACATTAAGACAACCTTTGAATGGCCACAAAAGTGTTATGGCAGCCACCAAGACAAAAACATGTGCATAAAAGACTCATAATTGTGGGGGTTACACTTTCTTATCACATTAAAATGTAACTCCCACAATTTACAACTTTATTCAAAATAGAAAAACAATTCCCCTAAATTCGTGTAGAACATGCATGTGGTCCTACTTGCATGATTCTCCACTTATTCAATTGAATTTGAACATAAAATTGGGCCTTGACTCACATATGTGCCCCACTTGTTTCTTCTTCATACACCCCTTTTCATTTGGGCCTTCCTCTTGGATGATCACATTAATCCATTTGGGCTCTTCATCATTTGACTCGGCCTTGCTTCCATTAGGAGTCCAATCATTTGACTTAGGGCTTGTTGGGCCCTCTTAGCTCTTGCTCTTGTCATTGGGCCTCCTAGGCCTTGAATGGCCTCTTGGTCCAAATTGGGCTTCATTTGGTATCAGCCTGGGCGAATGGGCCCGATCGAGCTCCGAAAAGATGGAATACCCAGTAGATGTCTTGGAACCCCCTTTTTTTTTTCAGCCTTACAACCCAGTTTGTCCCCACGCCGGTAAGCACATAAAGATTTGATCCCAAGACTCAGGATTCCAAGACTATGCACTATCCCTAACCCTTCTGCTCGCGAGAGTAGTACTAGGATGGGTGACCTCCCTGAATTCCTCATGTTGCACCTCTTTTTCCCAACCACTTTACGGGCATGGCTCGAAAGCCGGGTCGCCAAAACACCAAGGCGGGAGACCGAACGGCCTCAAACGAGTGCCTCCCGGCCGGCGGCAGTGGGCCCTACGGACCACGGAAACGCCAAACCCCAGCATAAAGACCCACCGGAGGATGCCGGAAATGTTGGAAACAGTGTCAAATGAATTTTATAAAATATGGGACCACGACTGTCAGAAAGCCGCACCCGTCCTGGTAATTATGAAGCGGAGAAAATACTTCCAAAATAGGAAAAGTGTCCGAGACGGCAATGTTTCGCCAGAATCGAGTGGTGCCCATTGGTCCAACGGACCAATGGGCCTCGTTCCTTGGATTTTTTTCCTGCCACCCTTCCAAAATTCAGGTCATTCGGAGCACGTGAAAACAAATATGGTAATTACCGGCATGTCCCTGATATCTCGGAAGCCCCATCCGGAAGCGGAGCCTGACCGGAACCCGAGGGGTAACGGAAGCTCCGCACGTCGCGGTAAGTAAGCATATAAAGGATTTGATCGCGCGTAGACTAACAGGTGTGATCATACAAGCACTATTGCACCGGATCCCATCACAACTCCGCAGTTAAGCGTGCTTGGGCGAGGGTAGTACTAGGAAGGGTGACCTCCTGGGAATTCCTCATGTTGCACCTCTTTTTCCCAACCACTTTACCGGCCGACCAAGAGCATGGCTCCGGAAAGCCGGGGTCGCCGAAACACCGAAGGCGGGAGACCGTAAACGGCCTAAAACGAGTTCCCCCGCCGGTCGGCGGTGCGGGGGCCTCGGACCGCGGAAACGCCAAACCCCATCATAAAGACCTACCGGAAGATGCCGGAAATGTTGGAAACAGTGTCAAATGAATTTTAAAAAATATGGGACCACGACTGTCAGAAAGCCGCACCTGTCCTGGTAATTATGAAGCGGAGAAAATACTTCGAAAATAGGAAAAGTGGCTGAGACGGCGCCGTTTGGCCAGAATCGGGTGCTGCCCATGGGTCCAACGGACCAATGGGCCTTGATCCTTGGATTTTTTCCTGCCACCCTTCCAAAATAAAGGTCATTCGGAGCACGTGAAAACAAATCGTAATTACCAGCATGTCCCGATGTCTCGAAGCCCCATACTAGGCGGAGCCTGACCGGAACCCGAGGGGTAACGAAAGCTCGGCACGTCGCGGTAAGTAAGCGTATAAAGGATTTGATCGCGCGTAGACTAACAGGTTTGACCATACCAGCACTAATGCACCAGATCCCATCAGAACTACGTAGTTATGCGTGCTGGGGCGAGAGTAGTACTAGGATGGGTGACCTCCTGGGAAGTCCACGTGTTGCACCTCTTTTTCCCAACAACTTTATCGGCCGACCCAGAGCATGGCTCCGGAAAGCCGGGGTCGCCGAAACACCGAAGGCGGGAGACCGTATACGGCCTCAAACGAGTACCCCCGCCGGTCGGCGGTGCGGGGCCCTTCGGACCACGGAAACGCCAAACCCGAGCATAAAGACCCACCGGAGGATGCCGGAAATGTTGGAAACAATGTCAAATGAATTTTAAAAAATATGGGACCACGATCAGCCGTAAAGCCGCACTCCGTCCCGGTAATTATGATGCAGAGAAAATACTTCAAAATAGGAAAAGTGGCCGAGACGACGCCAGCTTGGCTGGAACCGGTGGTGCCCTGGTCCAACGACCAACGGGCCTCGATCCTTGGATTTTTCCCCGCCACCCTTCCAAAATTCAGGTAATCCGCAGCACTGAAAACAAAAATATGGTAATTACCGCATGTCCCCGATGTCTCCTGGCCCCATCCAAGCTTGAACCTGACCGAACCCGAGGGGTAACTTGGCCCGGGACGTCGCAGAATTAAGCATATAAAGAATTTGATCGCGCGAGACTAACAAAAGGATCATACCAAAGACTGATGCACCAAATCCCATCGTAACTCCGCAGCTTAAGCGTGCTTGGGCGAGAGTAGTACTAGGATGGGTGACCTCCT
>JAUPTC010003776.1:0-13746 GCA_030762895.1 Sophora flavescens
GGAGAAAACAAGTCCATTCGGGCCCATTAGACCAAAGATGTACAAATTGGCCTGGGCTTAGGTCTCATATGACCTAAAAAGTCCATTTGGGCTCTATTAGGATCAAACTAGTCCATTTGGGCTCCTTTTATGAACTAACAAGTCCATTTGGGCTCTATTAGGGTCAAACAAGTCCATTTGGGCTCCATTAGGACCAAAGAAGCCAAATTGGCTCAGCTAGGTCCTTTATGACCCAACAAGTCCATTGGGCTCATTAGGATCAAACAAGTCCATTTGGGCTCTATTAGATCAAACAATCCTGCCAGTTAGGTCCTATATGACCTAAAATGTCCAGTTTCTATTAGATCAAACAAGTCCACTTGGCCCAATAGGACCAAAGAAGTACAAATTGGCACAGTTAGGTCCTTTATGACTTAAATTGTACATATGTGCTCTATTAGGATCAAACAAGTCCATCTGGGCTCCACTAAGATCAAACAAGTCCATTTAGGTTCTATTAAGATCAAAAAGTCCATTTGGGCTCTACTAGGATCACACAAGTCCATATGCGCTCCATTAGTCAAACAAGTCCATGGGGGCCCATTAGACAAAGAATTACAATTGCCTGCTCGGCAATTGGCCCAACTAGGTCCAAACAAGTCATTTGGGCTCTTTTAGGATCAAACAAGTCCATTTGGGCTCCATTTGGACCAAAGAAGTACATTGGCCCAATTAGGTCCTATATGACCTAAAAGTCCATTGGGGCTATATTAGGATAAAACAAGTCCATTTGGGATCTAATAGGACCAAAGAAGTACAAATTGGCCCAGTTAGGTCCATATAACCATAAAAGTCCATTTGGGCTCTACTAGGATCAAACAAGTCCATCTTGGCTCCAACAGACCAAAGAAGGACAAATTGGCCCGCTTAGGTCCTTTATGACCTAACAAGTCCATCGGGGCTCTACTAGATCAAACAAGTCCATTTGGGCTCTATTAGGTCAAACAAGTCCATTTGGGCCCATCAGACCAAAGAAGCACAAATTGGCCCAGTTAGGTCCTATATGACCAAAAGTGCATTTTGGCCATTAGATCAAACAAGTCCATCTGGGCTCCAATAGGACCAAAGAAGTACAATTGGCTCAGTAGGTCCTATATGACCAAAATGTCCAGCTGGGCTCTATTAGGATCAAACAAGGCCATTTGGGCTCCAATAGGACCAAAGAAGTACAAATTGGCCTTAGGTCCTTTAGACCAAACAAGTCCATTGGGCTATGTTAGATCAAACAAGTCCATTGGGCTCTATTAGGTCAAACAAGTCATTGGGGTTCCATTAGGACCAGAAGTATAATGCCCAGTTAGGTCCTATATGACCTAAAAAGTCCATTTGGGCTCTATTAGATCAAACAAGTCCATTTGGTCTCCAATAGGACCAAAGAAGTACAAATTGGCCCAGTTAGGCCCTATATGACCTAAAAGTGCATTTTGGCTCTATTAGGATCAAACAAGTCCATTTGCGCTCCAATAGGACCAAAGAAGCACAAATTGACCCACTAGGTCCTATATGACCTAAAAAGTCCATTTGGGCTCTATTAGGATCAAACAAGTCCATTTGGGATCCAATAGACCAAGAAGTACAAATTGGCACAGTTAGGTCCTTTATGGCCTAAAAGTCCATTGGGCTCTATTAGGATCAAACAAGTCCATTTGGGCTCTATTAGGGTCAAACAAGTCCATTTGGGCTCCATTAGGACCAAAGAAGTACAACATGGCCCAGCTTAGGTCCTATATGACCTAAAAAGTCCATTTGGGCTCCACTAGGATCAAACAAGTCCATTTGGGCTCTAGTAGGATCAAACAAGTCCATTTGGGCTCTACTAGATCACACAAGTCCATTTGGGCTCTTTAGATCAAACAAGTCCATTTGGGCTCCATTAGATCAAACAAGTCCATTTGAGCTCCATTAGGACCAAAGAATTACAATTGGGCCGTCGGGGCAATTGTCCAACTAGGTCCTAACAAGTCGATTTTGGCTCAATATGATCAAACAAGTCCATTTGGACTCCATTTGGACCAAAGAAGCACAAATTGGCCCAGTTAGGTCCTATATGACCTAAAAAGTCCATTTGGACTCTATTAGATCAAACAAGTCCATTTGGGCTCCAATAGATCAAAGAAGTACAATTTGGCCCAGCTTAGGTCCTTTATGACCTAACAAGTCCATTTGGGCTCTATTAGGATCAAACAGTCCATTTGGGCTCATTAGGTCAAACAAGTCCATTTGGGTTCCATTAGGACCAAAGAAGTACAAATTGGCCCAATTAGATCCTTTATGACCTAACAAGTCCGTTTGGGCTCTATAGGATCAAACAGGTCCATTTGGGCTCTATTAGGATCAAAAAAGTCCATTTGGGCTCAATTAGGAACAAAGAAGTACAAATTGGCCCAGTTAGGTACAATAAGACCTAAAAAGTCCATTTGGGCTCTACTAGGATCAAACAAGTCCATTTGGGCTCCAATAGGACCAAAGAAGTACAAATTGGCACAGTTAGGTCCTTTATGACCTAAAATGTCCATTTGGGCTCTATTATGATCAAACAAGTCCATTTGGGCTCCAATAGGACCAAAGAAGTACAAATTGGCCCTTTAGGTCATATATGACCTAAAAAGTGCATTTTGGCTCTATTAGGATCAAACAAGTCCATTTGGGCTCATATAGGACCAAAGAAGTACAAATTGGTCCAGTTAGGTCCTTTATGACCTAACAAGTCCATTTGGGCTCTATTAGGATCAAACAAGTCCATTTGGGCTCTATTAGGGTCAAACAAGTCCATTTGGGGAATAGGACCAAAGAAGTACAAATTGGTCCAGTTAGGTCCTATATGACCTAACAAGTCCATTTGGGCTCTACTAGGATCAAACAATTCCATTTGGGCTCTATTAGGATCAAACAAGTCCATTTTGGCTCCAATAGGACCAAAGAAGTACAAATTGGCCCAATTAGGTCCTATATGACCTAAAATGTCCAGTTGGGCTCTATTAGATCATACAAGTCCATTTGGGCTCCAATAGGACCAAAGAAGTACAGATTGGCCAAATTAGGTCCTATATGACCTAAAAAGTGATTTTGGCTCTATTAGTATCAAACAAGTGCATTTGGGCTCTATTAGGACCAAAGAAGTACAAATTGGCCCAGTTAGGTCCTTTATGACCTAACAAGTCCATATGGGCTCTATTAGGATCAAACAAGTCCATTAGGGCTCTATTAGGATCAAACAAGTCCATTTTGGCTCCAATAGGACCAAAGAAGAACAAATTGGTCCAATTAGGTCCTATATGACCTAAAAAGTCCATTTAGGCTCTATTAGGATCAAACAAGTCCATTTGGGCTCCAATAGGACAAAAGAAGTACAAATTGGCACAGTTAGGTCCTTTATGACCTAACAAGTCCAATTGGGCTCTATTAGGATCAAACAAGTCCATTTGGGCTCCAATAGGACCAAAGAAGTACAAATTGACCCAGTTAGGTCCTATATGACCCTAAAAGTCCATTTGGGCTCTATTAGGATCAAACAAGTTCATTTGGGCTCCAATAGACCAAAGAAGTACAAATTGGCCCAGCTTAGGTCCTATATGACCTAAAATGTCCAGTTGGGCTCTATTAGGATCAAACAAGTCCATTTGGGCTCCAATAGGCCCAAAGAAGTACAAATTCGCCCAGTTAGGTCCTATATGACCTAAGAAGTCCATTTGGGCTCTATTAGGTTCAAACAAGTCCATTTGGGCTCTATTAGGGTCAAACAAGTCCATTTGGGCTCCATTAGACCAAAGAAGTACAAATTGGCCCAGTTAGGTCCTTTTTGACCTAAAAAGTCCATTTGGGCTCTATTAGGGTCAAACAAGTCCATTTGGGCTCCATTAGGACCAAAGAAGTACAAATTGGCCCAGTTAGGTCCTTTATGACCAAACAAGTCCATTTGGGCTCTACTAGGATCACACAAGTCCATTTTGGCTCTATTAGGATCAAACAAGTCCATTTGGGCTCTACTAGGATCACACATGTCCATTTGGGCTCTATTAGGATAAAATAAGTCCATTTGGGCTCCGATAGGACCAAAGAAGTTCAAATTGGCCCAGTTAGGTCCTATATGACCTTAAATGTCCATTTGGGCTCTATTAGGATCAAACAAGTCCATTTGAGCTCCATTAGGACCAAAGAAGTACAAATTGGCCCAGTTAGGTCCTATTTGACCTAACTGTCCATTTGGGCTCTATTAGGTTCAAACAAGTCCATTTGGGCTCCAATAGGACCAAAGAAGTACAAATTGGCCCAGTTAGGTCCTATATGACCTAAAAATTGCATTTTGGCTCTATTAGTATCAAACAAGTTCATTTGGGCTCCAATAGGACCAAAGAAGTACAAATTGGCCCAGTTAGGTCCTATATGACCTAAAATGTCCAGTTGGGCTCTATTAGGATCAAACAAGTCCATTTGGGCTCCAATAGGCCCAAAGAAGTACAAATTGGCCCAGTTAGGTCCTATATGACCTAAGAAGTCCATTTGGGCTCTATTAGGTTCAAACAAGTCCATTTGGGCTCTTTGGGTCAAACAATCTTTCTCTTGCTCATTTCTTTCTTTTTACCTAAAAGTCCATTTGGGCTCTATTAGTGTCAAACAAGTCCATTTGGGCTCCAATAGGACCAAAGAAGTACAAATTGGCCCAGTTAGGTCCTTTATGACCTAACAAGTCCATTTGGGCTCTACTAGGATCACACAAGTCCATTTTGGCTCTATTAGGATCAAACAAGTCCATTTGGGCTCTACTAGGATCACACATGTCCATTTGGGCTCTATTAGGATAAAATAAGTCCATTTGGGCTCCGTTAGGACCAAAGAAGTTCAAATTGGCCCAGTTAGGTCCTATATGACCTTAAATGTCCATTTGGGCTCTATTAGGATCAAACAAGTCCATTTGAGCTCCATTAGGACCAAAGAAGTACAAATTGGCCCAGTTAGGTCCTATTTGACCTAACTGTCCATTTGGGCTCTATTAGGTTCAAACAAGTCCATTTGGGCTCCAATAGGACCAAAGAAGTACAAATTGGCCCAGTTAGGTCCTATATGACCTAAAAATTGCATTTTGGCTCTATTAGTATCAAACAAGTCCATTTGGGCTCCAATAGTACCAAAGAAGTACAAATTGGCCTAGTTAGGTCCTATGTGACCTAAAAAGTCCATTTGGGCTCTAATAGGATCAAACAAGTGCATTTGGGCTCTATTAGGACCAAAGAAGTACTAATTGGCCCAGTTAGGTCCTATATGACCTAAAAAGTCCATTTGGGCTATATTAGGATCAAACAGGTCCAGTTGGGCTCCATTTGGACCAAAGAAGTACAAATTGGCCCAGTTAGGTCCTTTATGACCTAACAAGTCCGCTTTGGGCTCTATTAGGATCAAACAGTCCATTTGGGCTCTATTAGGGTCAAACAAGTCCATTTGGGTTCCATTAGGACCAAAGAAGTACAAATTTGCCCACTTTTGTCCTTTATGTCCTTACATGTCCTTTTGGGCTCTATTAGGATTAAACAGGTCCATTTGGGCTCTATTAGGATCAAACAAGTCCATTTGGGCTCCATTAGGAACAAAGAAGTACAAATTGGCCCAGCTTAGGTCCTATATGACCTAAAAAGTCCATTTGGGCTCTATTAGGATCAAACAAGTCCATTTGGGCTCCAAGAGGACCAAAGAAGTACAAATTCCAGCTTAGGTCCTATATGACCTAAAAAAGTCCATTTGGGCTCTATAAGGATCAAACAAGTCCATTTGGGCACCAACAAGACCAAAGAAGTACAAATTGGCCCCGTTAGGTCATATATGACCTAAAAAGTGCATTTTGGCTCTATTAGGATCAAACAAGTCTATTTGGGCTCCAATAGGACCAAAGAAGTACCAATTGGCCCAGTTAGGTCCTATATGCCCTAAAAAGTCCATTTGGGCTCTATTAGGATCAAACAAGTCCATTTGGGCTCTATTAGGGTCAAACAAGTCCATTCGGGATCCATTAGGACCAAAGAAGTACAAATTGGCCCATTTAGGTCCTATATGACCTAAAATGTCCATTTGGGCTCTATTAGGATCACACAAGTCCATTTGGGCTCCAATAGGACCAAAGAAGTACAAATTGGCCCAGTTTGGTCCTATATGACCTAAAAAGTGCATTTTGACCTTAATTGGGCTCAAACAAGTCCATTTGGGCTCCAATAGGACCAAAGAAGTACAAATTGGCCCGGTTAGGTCCTATATGACCTAAAAAGTGCATTTTGGCTCTATTATGATCAAATAAGTCCATTTGGGCTCCAATAGGACCAAAGATGTACAAATTGGTCCAGTTAGGTCCTATATGACCTAACAAGTCCATTTGGGCTCTATTAGGATCAAACAAGTCCATTTGGGCTCTATTAGGGTCAAACAAGTCCATTTGGGCGCCAATAGGACCAAAGAAGTACAAATTGGTCCAGTTAGGTCCTATATGACCTAACAAGTCCATTTGGGCTCTATTAGGATCAAACAATTCCATTTGGGCTCTATTAGGATCAAACAAGTCCATTTGGGCTCCAATAGGACCAAAGAAGTACAAATTGGCCCAGTTAGGTCCTATATGACCTAAAATGTCCAGTTGGGCTCTATTAGGATCATACAAGTCCATTTGGGCTCCAATAGGACCAAAGAAGTACAAATTGGCCAAATTAGGTCCTATATGACCTAAAAAGTGATTTTGGCTCTATTAGTATCAAACAAGTGCATTTGGGCTCTATTAGGACCAAAGAAGTACAAATTGGCCCAGTTAGGTCCTTTATGACCTAACAAGTCCATATGGGCTCTATTAGGATCAAACAAGTCCATTAGGGCTCTATTAGGATCAAACAAGTCCATTTGGGCTCCAATAGGACCAAAGAAGAACAAATTGGTCCAATTAGGTCCTATATGACCTAAAAAGTCCATTTGGGATCTATTAGGATCAAACAAGTCCATTTGGGCTCCAATAGGACCAAAGAAGTACAAATTGGCACAGTTAGGTCCTTTATGACCTAACAAGTCCAATTGGGCTCTATTAGGATCAAACAAGTCCATTTGGGCTCCAATAGGACCAAAGAAGTACAAATTGACCCAGTTAGGTCCTATATGACCCTAAAAGTCCATTTGGGCTCTATTAGGATCAAACAAGTTCATTTGGGCTCCAATATGTCCAAAGAAGTACAAATTGGCCCAGTTAGGTCCTATATGACCTAAAATGTCCAGTTGGGCTCTGTTAGGATCAAACAAGTCCATTTGTGCTCCAATAGGCCCAAAGAAGTACAAATTGGCCCAGTTAGGTCCTATATGACCTAAGAAGTCCATTTGGGCTCTATTAGGTTCAAACAAGTCCATTTTGGCTCCAATAAGACCAAAGAAGTACAAATTGGCCCAGTTTGGTCTTATATGACCTAAAAAGTGCATTTTGGCTCTATTAGGATCAAACAAGTCCATTTGGGCTCATATAGGACCAAAGAAGTACAAATTGGCCCAAATGGACAAACGGGCCAATATTTACTTCTTCGGTCCTATTGGAGCCCAAATGGACTTGTTTGATCCTAATAGAGCCCAAATGAACTTGTTTGATCCTAATAGAGCCCAAATGGACTTTTTAGGTCATATATGACCTAACTGGGCCAATTTGTACTTCTTGGTCCTATCGAGCCCAAATGGACTTGTTTGACCTAATAGAGCCCAAATGGACTTGTTTGATCCTAATAGAGCCAAATGGGATTTTTAGGTCATATAGGACCTAATGGGCCAATTTGTACTTCTTGGTCCTATTGAGCACAAATGGACTTGTTTGATCTAATAGAGCCAAAATGCACTTTTGGTCATATAGTCCTAACTGGGCCAATTTGTACATCTTTAGTCTATCGAGCCCAAATGGACTTGTTTGATCCAATAGAGCCCAACTGACATTTTAGGTCATAAAGACCTAATTTTGGTAGTTCTTTGCCTATTGAGCCAAACTTTTTGATCTAATAGAGCCCAAATGGATTTTTAGGTCATATAGAACCGAGCCAATTTGTACTTGGTCTATGGAGCCCAAATGGGCCTATTTGATCTAACAAGCCCAAATGGACTTTTAGTTCATATAAGTCCACTTGGCCAATTTGTACTTCTTGGTCCTAGCCCAAATTGGACTTGTTTGATCCTAATGAGCCAAAATGCCCTTTTAGGTCATATAGACCCAACCGGGTCCATTTGTACTTTTTGGTCTATTGGAGCAAAATGGACTTGTTTGAACCTAATAGAGCCCAAATGGAGTTTTTGGTTCATAATAGCCTCACTTGGGCCAATTTGAACTTCTTGTCTATTGGAGCCTCATGGACTTGTTTGATCCTAAAATGTCCAGTTGGGCTCTATTAGGATCAAACAAGTCCATTTGGGCTCCAAAAGGACCAAAGAGGTACAAATTGGGTTCTATTAGGATCAAACAAGTCCATTTGGGCTCTATTAGGGTCAAACAAGTCCATTTGGGCTCCAATAGGACCAAAGAAGTACAAATTGGCCCAGTTAGGTCCTATATGACCTAAAAAGTGCATTTTTGCTCTACTAGGATCAAACAAGTCCATTTGGGCACCAATAGGACCAAAGAAGTACAAATTGGCCCAGTTAGGTCCTATATGACCTAAAATGTCCAGTTGGGCTCTATTAGGATCAAACAAGTCCATTTGGGCTCCAAAAGGACCAAAGAGGTACAAATTGGCCCAGTTAGGTCCTATATGACCTAAAATGTCCAGTTGGGCTCTATTAGGATCAAACAAGTCTATTTGGGCTCCAATAGGACCAAAGAAGTACAAATTGGCCCAGTTAGGTACTATATGACCTAACAAGTCCATTTGGGCTCTATTAGGATCAAACAAGTCCATTTGGGCTCCAATAGGACCAAAGAAGTACAAATTGGCCCAGTTAGGTCCTATATGACCTAAAAAGTGCATTTTGGCTCTATTAGGATCAAACAAGTCCATTTGGGCTCCAATAGGACTAAATAAGTACAAATTGGCCCAGATAGGTCCTATATGACCTAAAAAGTCCATTTGGGCTCTATTAGGATCAAACAAGTCCATTTGGGCTCCAATAGGACCAAAGAAGTACAAATTGGCCCAATAGGTCCTTTATGACCTAACAAGTCCGTTGGGCTCTATTAGGATCAAACAAGTCCATTTGGGCCCAATAGGACCAAAGAAGTACAAATTGACCCCATTAGGTCCTATATGACCCCTAAAAGTCCATTTGGGCTCTATTAGATCAAACAAGTTCATTTGGGCCCAATAGACCAAAGAAGTACAAATTGGCCAGTTAGGTCCTATATGACCTAAAATGTCCAGTTGGGCTCTATTAGGATCAAACAAGTCCATTTGTGCTCCAATAGCCCAAAGAAGTACAAATTGGCCCAGATAGGTCCTATATGACCCAAGAAGTCCATTTGGGCTCTATTAGGTTCAAACAAGTCCATTTTGGCCCAATAGACCAAAGAAGTACAAATTGGCCCAGTTAGGTCCTATATGACCCTAAAAGTCCATTTGGACTCTATTAGATCAAACAAGTCCATTTGGGCTCATATAGACCAAAGAAGTACAAATTGGCTCCCTGGACAAATGGGCCAATATGTACTTCTGGTCCTATTTGAGCCCAAATGGACTTGTTTGAATCTATTAGAGCTCAAATGAACTTTTGTTTGATACCCTAATAGAGCTCAAATGGACTTTTAGGTCACATAGGACCCAACTGGGCCAATTTGTACTTCTTGGTCCTATCGAGCCCAAATGGACTGCTGGACCCTAATAGAGCCCAAATGGACTTGTTTGGATCCTAATAGAGCCAAATGAAAATTTTTAGGTCATATAGACGACTAATAATTTGTATGGTCCTATTAATGAGACAATGGATTTGTTTGACAGGAGCTAAATGTACTTTTTTTCTAAGCCATATATTTAATCGGCCACGGCATCTTAGTTCTATTGAGTCTGCAAATGGATTCTTGCTTGATCCTAATAGAGCCCAACATTTTTAGGTTACCTAATCAAGCCAATTTGGGGGGTATTTGTTCCCATTGGGAGCCAAATGGACTTTTGATTCCACAGCCCAAATGATTTTTTAGTCATATAGACGACCACAATTTGTACTTTTTACTTATGGAGTTCAAATGATTGAAAATGATCTCTAATAGAGCTCAAATGACTTTAAATTATATAGAATGACCAAGTTAATTTGTATTTCTGGTCCTGTTGATTTAACACTATTATCCGATATTAAATGTACTTTTTAGGGTCATAGACCTAATCAATAATTTGTACTCCTCATCCTATTTGGTTTAACAATTTTGTTTGAACCTACTAGTTTCAATGGACTTCTTGGTTCATATAGAGTTATTCAAATACTTAGAATGAATTTATTGAGTTCAATGGACTTGTTTGATCCCAAATGTCCAATGGGCTCTATTAGGATCAAACAGCCCATTTGGCCCAAAAGGGACCAAAGAGGTACAAATTGGGGGGGGGTTCTAATAGATCAAAACATGGTTCATTTGGGTTCTATTTGGTTCAAACAAGTCCATTCGGGGCTCCCAACAGAATGCAAGAAGCACAAATTGGCCTAGTTAGGTCCTCTATATTGACCTAAAAAGTCCATTTTTGCTTCAATAGGATCAAACAAGTCCATTTGGGCACCAATAGGACCAAAGAAGTACAAATTGGCTCCAGCCTTAGGGGTCCTTATGACCTAAAAATGTCCAAATTGGCTCTATTAGGATCAAACAAGTCCATTTGGGCCCTGGGGGACCAAAGAGGTACAATTGGCCCAGTTAGGTCCTATATGACCTAAAATGTCCAGTTGGGCTCTATTAGGATCAAACAAGTCTATTTGGGCTCCAACAGGGACTAAACTAGCACAAATTGGCTTCCGCTTAGGGTACTTTTATATGACCTAACAAGTCCATTTGGGCTCTATTAGACTAAAACAAGTCCATTTAATCTCCAATAGACCAAAGAAGTACAATTGTCAAAGTTAGGTCCTATATGACCTAAAAAGTTATCCCCGCTCTATTAGATCAAACAAGTCCATTTGGGCTCCAATAGGACTAAATAAGCACAAATTGGAGTTTTCAGATAGGTCCTATATGACCTAAAATGTCCAAATAAATCTATTAGGATCATACAAGTCCATTTGGGCTCCAATAGGACCAAAGAAGTAATAATTGGCTACAGTTTAGGTCCTTTATGACCCTAACAAGTCCTCAAGGCCTCATTAGGATCAAACAAGTCCATTTGGGCCCAATAGACCAAAGGGGCTACAAATGAACCTTGGGCTAGGTCCTATATGACCCTAAAAGTCCATTTGGGCTCTATTAGATCAAACAAGTTCATTTGGGCCCAATAGGACCAAAGAAGTACAATTGGCCTGAATAGGGTCCTATATGACCTAAAATGTCCAAATGGGCTCTATTAGATCAATAATGCCCATTTAGCCCAATAGGCCCAAAGTTAAGGCCAAATTGGCCCAAGTAGGTCCTATATGACCTAAGAAGTCCATTTGGGCTCTATTAGGTTCAAACAAAGTCCATTTGGCTCCAATAGGACCAAAGAAGTACAATTGGTTCTGCTTATGTCCTATAGGACCTAAAAAGTCCATTTCGACTCTATTAGATCAAACAAGTCCATTCAGCCACTATAGGACCAAAGAAGTAAAATTCCACAACGGTAATGGGACAAAATGGGCCAATATGTACTTCTTGGTCTCTATTGGAGCTCCAAATGGACTTTGTTTGAACTAATGGGAGTCAATGAATTTCAGGTTTGATTTCTAGAGCCCAAATGACTTTAGGTCATAGTACTTCCCAACTGGGCCAATTTGGTACTTCGGGTCCTACTGAGCCCAAATGGACTGGTTTACACTTATTGAGCCTGTTCGAATGATCCATTCAGAGCCAAATGGACTTTTGTGTCAAGAGAGATTTGACCACAATTTAGTGTTTTTGGTCCCATTGGAGTTAATAAATGGATTTGTTTGATTTCAATCGGAGATGGAAAATTGCATTTTTTCTGGCCATATAGCAGCCTAATCGGGGCCAATTTGTAATATTTTTAACTTATCGAGCTCAATGATTTGTTTGATCTTAATAGAGCCCAATCGACATTTTAGGTCATAGACTTAATCTGGGCCAATTTGTTCTTCTGTCCTTTGGGAGCCAAATGGACTTTTTGATCTCTAATAGAGCCTCAAATGTTTTTAGGCTCATAGA
Organism: Sophora flavescens; assembly: GCA_030762895.1. Classification (NCBI taxonomy): domain Eukaryota; kingdom Viridiplantae; phylum Streptophyta; class Magnoliopsida; order Fabales; family Fabaceae; genus Sophora; species Sophora flavescens. The sequence continues at coordinate 12,299 of JAUPTC010003776.1, forward strand.
CTTAATCAGCTAATTTGTACTCTTTGTCTTATGGAATTAAATATTTGATTCTAACAGCTCCAAATGGACTTTAGTTCATATAGATTTCCAATCGTCATTTGTAATTCTCTGGTCCTATTGGAGCCCAATGGATTTTGTTCTATTCTAATAGAGGGTTAAAAATGTACTTTTAGTCATATAGGACGACCGTCATTTAGGCTTAATCCTATCGAGCCAAAATGGACTCGTTTGAACTCCACAGAGCCCAAATGACCTTTTTTCGTTCTAGGACCCAATCGGGCCAATTTGTACTTCTTGGTCCTATCGGAGCCCAAATGGGATTTGTTTTTTGATCCTAAAATGTCCAGTTGGGCCTCTATTAGGATCAAACAAGTCCATTCCCGCTCCAAAAGGACCAAAGAGGTACAAATTGGGGGGGTTGGTCTATTAGGATCAAACAAGTCCATTTGGGCTCTATTAGGTTCAAACAAGTCCATTTGGGCCTAATAGGACCAAAGAAGCACAAATTGGCCCAGCTTAGGTCCTATATGACCTAAAAGTGCATTTCTTGCTCTACTAGGATCAAACAAGTCCATTCGGGCGGACCAATAGGACCAAAGTTGGCACAAATTGTGCCCAGCTTAGGTCCTATAGTGACCTAAAATGTCCATGTCAGCTCTATTAAGATCAAACAAGTCCACTTGGGCCCAAAGGACCAAAGAGGTACAAACTGGGCCCAGCTTAGGTCCTATATGACCTAAAATGTCCAAATGGGCTCTGGCCAGATCAAACAAGTCTATTTGGGGGGCTTCCAATAGACCAAAGAAGGCCTGCGCTTAGGTACTATATGACCTAACAAGTCCATTCGGGGCTCTATTAGGATCGTGAACAAGTCCATTTGGGTTCCACGGTGACCAAAGTTAAGTATAAACGCCAGCTAGTCCTATATGACCCAAAAGTGCATTTTCGGCTCTATTAAGATCAAACAAGTCCAATTGGGGTCTAACAGGACCAAATAAGCACAAATTAAGCCCAGATAGGTCCTATATGACCTAAAATGTCCAGCTTGGGCTCTATTAGATCTTACAAGTCCATTTGGGCCCAATAGGACCAAAGAAGTACAAATTGGGCACAGCTTGTGTCTTTTCTGCACTGACAAGTCCTTGGGCTGGGCTCTATTAGGGATCAAACAAGTCTATTTGGGCTCCATCATGATCAAAGAAGTACTAACTGGCCCAGTTAGGTACTATATGACCTAACAAGTCCATTTGGGCTCTATTAGGATCAAAACAAGTCCATTTGGGCCCAATAGGACCAAAGAATTACAAATTGGCCCCAAGTAGGTCCTATATGACCTAAAAAGTGCATTTTGGTTCTAATAGATCAAACAAGTCTATTTGGGCTCCAATAGGACCAAAGAAGCGTAATAAATTGGCCTAGCTTAGGTACTATATGACCTAACAAGTCCA
>JAUPTC010003777.1:0-13716 GCA_030762895.1 Sophora flavescens
GATCTAGGTTAAATTTACGGTTTTGAATTTAAATTAGGGTTCTTGGTTAAATTTAGGGTTTTGTTACAAAAATAGGGTTCGTATTAGGGTTTTGGGTCTAAATTAGGTTTTTGGGGTCTAAATTAGGGTTTTGGGTCAAAATTAGGGCTTTGGGTTATTTTGCGTCAAAATTACGATTTTGGGTCCAAATTAGGGTTTTGGGTCAAAATTAGGGTTCCTGGTTAAATTTAGGGTTTAGGGTCATAATTTAGGGTTTTGGATTAAAATTAGGGTTCTGGGTTAAATTTAGGGTTTTGGGACAAAAATAGGGTTAGAATTAGGGTTTTGGTTCATATTTAGTGTTTTAGATCAAAATTAGGGTTTTGGGTCAAAATTAGGGTTTATGCTTTGAATTAGGGTTTAGGGTGAAAATTAGGGTTTAGGCTTTGAATTAGGATTTTAGGTTTAAAATAAGGTTTTGGGTCTAAATTAGGGTTTTTGGTCAAAATTAGGACTCTGGGTTATAATTTGGGTTTTGGGTCAAATTTTTGGTTTTTGAGTTAAAAAGAGGGTTTTGGGTCAAAAATAGGGTTAGAATTAAGGTTTTGCGTTAAAATTAGGGTTTAGGCTCAAAAATAGGGTTCTGGGTCAAATTTAGGGTTTTGGGAGAAAAAAATGGTTCGAATTAGGGTTTTGGATCTGAATTAGGGTTTTGGGTCTAAATTAGGGCTTTGGGTTATTTTGCGTCAAAAATTCGGTTTTGAATCCAAATTAGGGTTTTTGGGTCTAAATTAGGTTTTGGGTCTAAATTAGGGTTATGGGTCAAATTTAGGGTTTAGGGTCAAAATTTAGGGGTTTGGATTAAAATTAGGGTTCTGGGTTAAATTTAGGGTTTTGGGACAAAAATAGGTTTAGAATTAGGGTTTTGGTTCAAATTTAGGGTTTAGGATCAAAACTAGGGTTTAGGTTTAAAATTAGGGTTTAGGCTTTGAATTAGGATTTTGGGTTTAAAATAGGGTTTTGTGTCTAAATTAGGGTTTTGGGTCTAAATTAGGGTTTTAGGTCAGAATTAGGGGTTAGGGTCAAAATTAGGGATTTGGGTTAAAATTAGGGTTATGGGTCAAAATTTCGGTTTTGGGTCAAAATTAGGGTTCAGGGTTTGAATTAGGGTTTGGACTACAAAATAGGGTCTTGGGTCAAAATTAGGGTTCCTGGTTAAATTTAGGGTTTAGGGTCAAAATTTAGGGGTTTGGATTAAAATTAGGGTTATGGGTTAAATTAGGGTTTTGGGACAAAAATAGGTTTAGAATTAGGGTTTTGGTTCAAATTTAGGGTTTAGGATCAAAACTAGGGTTTAGGGTTAAAATTATGGTTTAGGCTTTGAATAAGGATTTTGGGTTTAAAATAGGGTTTTGTGTCTAAATTATGGTTTTGGGTCAGAATTAGGGTTTTGGGTCAAAATTAGGGCTCTGGGTTATAATTTGGGTTTTGGGTCAAAATTTCGGTTTTCGGTCAAAATTAGGGTTTCGGGTTTGAATTGGTTTTTGAGTTAAAAACAGGGTTTTGGGTCAAAAAAAGGGTTCGAATTAGGGTTTTGGATCAGAATTAGGGTTTTGGGTCTAAATTAGGGCTTTGGGTTATTTTGCGTCAAAAATTCGGTTTTGGATCCAAATTAGGGTTTTGGGTCAAAATTAGGGTTTAGGGTTTGAATTAGGGTTTTGAGTAAAAAATAGGGTTTTGGGACAAAAATAGGGTTAGAATTAGGGGTATGGGTCTAAATTAGGGTTTTGGGTCAAAATTAGGGTTTTAGGTCAGAATTAGGGGTTAGGGTCAAAATTAGGGATTTGGGTTAAAATTAGGGTTCTGGGTCAAAATTTCGGTTTTGGGTCAAAATTAGGGTTCAGGGTTTGAATTAGGGTTTGGACTACAAAATAGGGTCTTGGGTCAAAATTAGGGTTCCTGGTTAAATTTAGGGTTTAGGGTCAAAATTTAGGGTTTTGGATTAAAATTAGGGTTCTGGGTTAAATTTAGGGTTTTGGGACAAAAATAGGGTTAGAATTAGGGTTTTGGTTCAAATTTAGGGTTTAGGGTCAAAATTAGGGTTTAGGCTTTTAATTAGGGTTTTGGGTTAAAAATAGGGTTTTGTGCCTAAATTAGGGTGTTGGGTCAGAATTTGGGTTTTGGGTCAAAATTAGTGCTCTGGGTTATAATATGGGGTTTGGCACAAAATTTCGGTTTTGGCTCAAAATTAGGGTTTGGGGTTTGAATTAGGGTTTTGGGTTAAAATTCGGGTTTTGGAATAAAATTCTGGGTCAAATTTGGGGTTTTGTGTCAACATTAGGGTTTAGGATTTGAATTAGGTGTTTGGTTCAAAATTACGGTTTTGGGTCAGAATTAGGATTTTGGGTCAAAAATAGGGTTAGAATCAGGGTTTTGGGTCTAAATTAGTGTAAGAATTAGGTTTTGGGTCTAAATTAGGGTTTTGGGTTGAATTTAGGGTTCTGCGTTAAATTTAGGGTTTAGAGTCAAAATTTAGGGTTTTGGGACAAAAATAGGGTTAGAATTAGGGTTTTGGTTCAGATTTAGGGTTTTGGAATAAAATTAGGGTTTAGGGTCAAAATTAGGGTTTAGGCCATGAATTAGGGTTTTGGGTTAAAAATAGGGTTTGGTGTCTAAATTAGGGTTTTGGGTGAAAATTTCTGGTTTGGCTTAAAATTAGGGTTTAGGGTTTGAATTAGGGTTTTGGGTAAAAATTAGGGTTTTGGGTCAAATTTAGGGTTTTGGGTCAACATTAGGGTTTAGGGTTTGAATTTGGGTTCTGAGTTAAAAATAGGGTTTTGGGTCAAAAATATGGTTAGAATTAGGGTTTTGCTTTAAAATTAGGGTTTTGGGTCGAAAATTGGGTTCTTGGTCTAATTTAGGGTTTAGGTTAAAAAATAGGGTTCGAATTAGGGTTTTGGATCAGAATTAGCATTTTGGGTCTAAATTAGGGTTTTGGGGTCAGAATTAGGGTTTTTGGTCTAAATTAGGGCTTTGGGTTATTTTGGGTCAAAATTACGGTTTTGGGTCCAAATTAGGGTTTTGGGTCTAAATTAGGGTTTTGGGTCCAAATTAGGGTTTTGGGTGAAAAATAAGGTGTCGGCTTTTGAGTTAAAAAATGGGTTTTGGGACAAAATAAGGGTTAGAATTAGGGTTTTTGGGTCTAAATTAGGTTTTGGGTCTAAATTGGGGTTTTGGGTCAAAATTAGGGCTCTGGGTTCTAGGTTAAATTGAAGGTTTTGAATTTAAATTAGGGTTCTTGGTTAAATTTAGGGTTTTGGGACAAAAATAGGGTTAGAATTAGGGTTTTGGTTCAAATTTAGGGTTTAGGGTTAAAATTAGGGTTTAAGCTTTGAATTAGGGTTTTTGGTTAAAAATAGGGTTTTGTGTCTAAATTAGGGTTTCGGGTCAGAATTAGGGTCTTGGGTCAAAACTAGGGCTCTGGGTTATAATTTGGGTTTTGGGTCAAAATTTCGGTTTTGGGTCAAAATTAGGGTTTGAAATAGGGTTTTGGGTCAAAATTCGGGTTCTGGGTCAAATTTAGGGTTCTGGGTCAACATTAGGGTTTAGGGTTTGAATTTGGCTTTTGAGTTAAAAATAGGGTTTTGGGCCAAAAATAGGGTTAGAATTAAGCTTTTGCGTTAAAATTAGGGTTTAGGGTCAAAAATAGGGTTCTGGGTCAAATTTAGGGTCTTGGGTCAAAAATAGGGTTCGTATTAGGGTTTTGGGTGTAAATTAGGGCTTTGGGTTATTTTGGGTCAAAATGTCGGTTTTGGGACAAAATTAGGGGTTTGGGTCAAAATTAGGGTTTAGGGTTTCAATTAGGGTTTTGAGTAAAGAATTGGGTTTTGGGACAAAAATTGAGTTAGAATTAGGGTTTTGGGTCTAAATTAGGGTTTTGGGTCAAATTTAAGGTGTCGGGTTTTGAGTTAAATAAAGGGTTTTGGGACAAAAATAGGATTAGAATTAGAGTTTTTGTGTCTAAATTAGGTTTTGGGTCTAAATTAGGGTCTTGGGTCTAAATTAGGGTTATGGGTCAAATTTAGGGTTATGGGTCAAATTTAGGGTTATGGGTCAAATTTTAGGGGTTTGGATTAAAATTAGGGTTCTGGGTTAAATTTAGGGTTTTGGGACAAAAATAGGTTTAGAATTAGGGTTTTGGTTCAAATTTAGGGTTTAGGATCAAAACTAGGGTTTAGGGTTAAAATTATGGTTTAGGCTTTGAATAAGGATTTTGGGTTTAAAATAGGGTTTTGTGTCTAAATTAGGGTTTTGGGTCAGAATTAGGGTTTTGGGTCAAAATTAGGGCTCTGGGTTATAATTTGGGTTTTGGGTCAAAATTTCGGTTTTCGGTCAAAATTAGGGTTTCGGGTTTGAATTTGGTTTTTGAGTTAAAAAGAGGGTTTTGGGTCAAAAATAGGGTTAGAATTAAGGTTTTGCGTTAAAATTAGGGTTTAGGGTCAAAAATAGGGTTCTGGGTCAAATTTAGGGTTTTGGGTCAAAAAAAGGGTTCGAATTAGGGTTTTGGATCAGAATTAGGGTTTTGGGTCTAAATTAGGGCTTTGGGTTATTTTGCGTCAAAAATTCGGTTTTGGATCCAAATTAGGGTTTTGGGTCAAAATTAGGGTTTAGGGTTTGAATTAGGGTTTTGAGTAAAAAATAGGGTTTTGGGACAAAAATAGGGTTAGAATTAGGGGTATGGGTCTAAATTAGGGTTTTGGGTCAAAATTAGGGTTCAGGGTTTGAATTAGGGTTTGGACAACAAAATAGGGTCTTGGGTCAAAATTAGGGTTCCTGGTTAAATTTAGGGTCAAAATTTAGGGTTTTGGATTAAAATTAGGGTTCTGGGTTAAATTTAGGGTTTTGGGACAAAAATAGGGTTAGAATTAGGGTTTTGGTTCAAATTTTGGGTTTAGGGTCAAAATTAGGGTTTAGGCTTTGAATTAGGGTTTAGGGTTAACAATAGGGTTTCGGGTCAAATTTAGGGTTCTGGGTTAAATTTAGGGGTTTGGGTCAAAATTTAAGATTTTGGCTTAAAAGTAGGGTTGTGTTAAATTTAGGGTTTATGGTCAAAATTTGGCTTTTGGGTTGAATTAAGGTTTTGAGTTAAAAATAGGGTTTTGGGACAAAAATAGAGTTAGAATTAGGGTTTTGGTTAAAATTTAGGGTTTAGGATCGAAATTAGGGTTTAGGCTTTGAATTAGGGTTTAGGGTTAAAAATAGGGTTTTGGGTCAAAATTAGGGTTCAGGGTTTGAATTAGGGTTTTGAGTAAAAAATAGGGTTTTGGGACAAAAATAGGGTTAGAATTAGGGGTATGGGTCTAAATTAGGGTTTTGGTTTAAATTAGGGTTTTAGGTCAGAATTAGGGTTCTGGTCAAAATTTCGGTTTTGGGTCAAAATTAGGGTTCAGGGTTTGAATTAGGGTTTGGACTACAAAATAGGGTCTTGGGTTAAAATTAGGGTTCCTGGTTAAATTTAGGGTTTAGGGTCAAAATTTAGGGTTTTGGATTAAAATTAGGGTTCTGGGTTAAATTTAGGGGTTTGGGACAAAAATAGGGTTTAGGCTTTGAATTAGGGTTTAGGGTTAAAAATAGGGTTTCGGGTCAAATTTAGGGTTCTGGGTTAAATTTAGGGTTTTGGGTCAAAATTTAGGATTTTGGGTTAAAAGTAGGGTTGTGTTAAATTTAGGGTTTATGGTCAAAATTTGGCTTTTGGGTTGAATTAGGGTTTTGAGTTAAAAATAGGGTTTTGGGACAAAAATAGAGTTAGAATTAGGGTTTTGATTCAAATTTAGGGTTTAGGATCGAAATTAGGGTTTAGGCTTTTAATTAGGGTTTTGGGTTAAAAATAGGGTTTTATGTCTAAATTAGGGTTTTGGGTCAGAATTTGGGTTTTTGGTCAAAATTAGTGCTCTGGGTTATAATTTGGGTTTTGGCACAAAATTTCGGTTTTGGCTCAAAATTAGGGTTTGGGGTTTGAATTAGGGTTTTGGGTTAAAATTTGGGTTTTGGATTAAAATTCTGGGTCAAATTTAGGGTTTTGGGTCAAAATTAGAGTTTAGGATTTGAATTAGGTGTTTGGGTCAAAATTACGGTTTTGGGTCAGAATTAGGATTTTGGGTCAAAAATAGGGTTAGAATCAGGGTTTTGGGACTAAATTAGGGTAAGAATTAGGTTTTGGGTCTAATTTAGGTTTCTGTGTTAAATTTAGGGTTTAGAGTCAAAATTTAGGGTTTTGGGACAAAAATAGGGTTAGAATTAAGGTTTTGGTACAGATTTAGGGTTTTGGAATAAAATTAGGGTTTAGGGTTAAAATTAGGGTTTAGGCTTTGAATTAGGGTTTTGGGTTAAAAATAAGGTTTTGTGTCTAAATTAGGGTTTTGGGTCAAAATTTCTGGTTTGGCTCAAAATTAGGGTTTAGGGTTTGAATTAGGGTTCCGGGTCAAATTTAGGGTTTTGGGTCAACATTAGGGTTTAGGGTTTGAATTTGGGTTTTGAGTTAAAAATTGTGTTTTGGGTCAAAAATAGGGTTAGAATTAGGGTTTTGCGTTAAAATTAGGGTTTTGGGTCGAAAATAGGGTTCTTGGTCAAATTTAGGGTTTAGGGTAAAAAATAGGGTTCGAATTAGGGTTTTGGATCAGAATTAGGGTTTTGGAATAAAATTAGGGTTTAGGGTCAAAATTAGGATTTAGGCTTTGAATTAGGGTTTTGGGTTAAAAATAGGGTTTTGTTTCTAAATTATGGTTTTGGGTCAAAATTTCTGGTTTGGCTCAAAATTAGGGTTTTGGGTAAAAATTAGGTTTCTGGGTCAAATTTAGGGTTTTGGGTCAACATTAGGGTTTAGGGTTTGAATTTGGGTTTTGAGTTAAAAATTGGGTTTTGGGTCAAAAATAGGGTTAGAATTAGGGTTTTGGGTCGAAAATAGGGTTCTTGGTCAAATGTAGGGTTTAGGGTAAAAAATAGGGTTCGAATTAGGGTTTTGGATCAGAATTAGGGTTTTGGGTCTAAATTAGGGTTTTGGGGTCAGAATTAGGGTTTTGGGTCAAAATTAGGGCTTTGGGTTATTTTGGGTCAAAATTACGGTTTCGGTTCCAAATTACGGTTTTGGGTCTAAATTAGGGTTTAGGGTCCAAATTTGGGTTTTGGGTCAAAAATAAGGTGTCGACTTTTGAGTTAAAACATGGGTTGTGGGACAAAAATAGGGTTAGAATTTGGGTTTTTGGGTCTAAATTGGTGTTTTGGGTCAAAATTAGGGCTCTGGGTTCTAGGTTAAATTTTGGGTTTTGAATTAAAATTAGGGTTCTTGGTTAAATTTAGGGTTTTGGAACAAAAATATGGTTAGAATTAGGGTTTTGGTTCAGATTTAGGGTTTAGGGTTAAAATTAGGGTTTAAGCTTTGAATTAGGGTTTTTGGTTAAAAATAGGGTCTTGGGTCAAAACTATGGCTCTGGGTTATAATTTGGGTTTTGGGTCAAAATTTCGGTTTTGGGTCAAAATTAGGGTTTGAAATAGGGTTTTGGGTCAAAATTCGGGTTCTGGGTCAAATTTAGGGTTCTGGGTCAACATTAGGGTTTAGGGTTTGAATTTGGCTTTTGAGTTAAAAATAGGGTTTTGGGCCAAAAATAGGGTTAGAATTAAGGTTTTGCCTTAAAATTAGGGTTTAGGGTCAAAAATAGGGTTCTGGGTCAAATTTAGGGTCTTGGGTCAAAAATAGGGTTCGTATTAGGGTTTTGGATCAGAATTAGGGTATTAGGTTTAAATTAGGGCTTTGGGTTATTTTACGTCAAAAATTCGGTTTTGGATCCAAATTAGGGTTTCGGCTAAAAATTAGGGTTTAGGGTTTGAATTAGGGTTTTGAGAAAAAAATAGGGTTTTGGGACAAAAATAGGGTTAGAATTAGGGGTATGGGTCTAAATTAGGGTTTTGGGTCTAAATTAGGGTTTTGGGTCTAAATTAGGGTTTTAGGTCAGAATTAGGGGTTAGGGTCAAAATTAGGGATTTGGGTTAAAATTAGGGTTCTGGGTCAAAATTTCAGTTTTGGGTCAAATTTAGGGTTTTGGGTCAAAATTTAGGATTTTGGGTTAAAAGTAGGGTTGTGTTAAATTTAGGGTTTATGGTCAAAATTTGGCTTTTGGGTTGAATTAGGGTTTTGAGTTAAAAATAGGGTTTTGGGACAAAAATAGAGTTAGAATTAGGGTTTTGGTTCAAATTTAGGGTTTAAGATCGAAATTAGGGTTTAGGCTTTGAATTAGGGTTTTGGGTTAAAAATAGGTTTTTGTGTCTAAATTAGGGTTTTGGGTCATAATTTGGGTTTTGGGTCAAAATTAGTGCTCTGGGTTATAATTTGGGTTTTGGCACAAAATTTCGGTTTTGGCTCAAAATTAGGGTTTGGGGTTTGAATTAGGGTTCTTGGTTAAATTTAGGGTTTTGGGACAAAAATAGGGTTAGAATTAGGGTTTTGGTTCAAATTTAGGGTTTAGGGTTAAAATTAGGGTTTAAGCTTTGAATTTGGGTTTTCGGTTAAAAATAGGGTTTTGTGTCTAAATTAGGGTTTCGGGTCAGAATTATGGTCTTGGGTCAAAACTAGGGCTCTGGGTTATAATTTGGGTTTTGGGTCAAAATTTCGGTTTTGGGTCAAAATTAGTGTTTGAAATAGGGTTTTGGGTCAAAATTCGAGTTCTGGGTCAAATTTAGGGTTCTGGGTTAACATTAGGGTTTAGGGTTTGAATTTGGAATTTGAGTTAAAAATAGGGTTTTGGGCCAAAAATAGGGATAGAATTAAGCTTTTGCGTTAAAATTAGGGTTTAGGGTCAAAAATAGGGTTCTGGGTCAAATTTAGGGTCTTGGGTCAAAAATAGGGTTCGTATTAGGGTTTTGGGTGTAAATTAGGGTTTTGGGTCTAAATTAGGGCTTTGGGTTATTTTGGGTCAAAATGTCGGTTTTGGGACAAAATTAGGGGTTTGGGTCAAATTAGGGTTTAGGGTTTCAATTAGTATTTTGAGTAAAGAATTGGGTTTTGGGACAAAAATAGGGTTAGAATTAGGGTTTTGGGTCAAAATTAAGGTGTCTGGTTTTGAGTTAAAAAAAGGATTTTGGGACAAAAATAGGGTTAGAATTAGGTTTTTGTGTCTAAATTAGGTTTTGGGTCTAAATTAGGGTCTTGGGTCAAAATTAGGGTTATGGGTCAAATTTAGGGTTATGGGTCAAATTTAGGGTATAGGGTCAAAATTTAGGGGTTTGGATTAAAATTAGGGTTCTGGGTTAAATTTAGGGTTTTGGGACAAAAATAGGTTTAGAATTAGGGTTTTGGTTCAAATTTAGGGTTTAGGATCAAAACTAGGGTTTAGGGTTAAAATTATGGTTTAGGCTTTGAATAAGGATTTTGGGTTTAAAATAGGGTTTTGTGTCTAAATTAGGGTTTTGGGTCAGAATTAGGGTTTTCGGTCAAAATTAGGGTTTCGGGTTTGAATTTGGTTTTTGAGTTAAAAAGAGGGTTTTGGGTCAAAAATAGGGTTAGAATTAAGGTTTTGCGTTAAAATTAGGGTTTAGGGTCAAAAATAGGGTTCTGGGTCAAATTTAGGGTTTTGGGTCAAAAAAAGGGTTCGAATTAGGGTTTTGGATCAGAATTAGGGTTTTTGGTCTAAATTATGGCTTTGGGTTATTTTGCTTCAAAAATTCGGTTTTGGTTCGAAATTAGGGTTTTGGGTCAAAATCAGGGTTTAGGGTTTGAATTAGGGTTTTGAGTAAAAAATAGGGTTTTGGGACAAAAATAGGGTTAGAATTAGGGGTATGGGTCTAAATTAGGGTTTTGGGTCTAAATTAGGGTTTTAGGTCAGAATTAGGGGTTAGGGTCAAAATTAGGGATTTGGGTTAAAATTAGGGTTCTGGGTCAAAATTTCGGTTTTGGGTCAAAATTAGGGTTCAGGGTTTGAATTAGGGTTTGGACTACAAAATAGGGTCTTGGGTCAAAATTAGGGTTCCTGGTTAAATTTAGGGTTTAGGGTCAAAATTTAGGGTTTTGGATTAAAATTAGGGTTCTGGGTTAAATTTAGGGTTTTGGGACAAAAATAGGGTTAGAATTAGGGTTTTGGTTCAAATTTAGGGTTTAGGGTCAAAATTAGGGTTTAGGCTTTGAATTAGGGTTTAGGGTTAAAAATAGGGTTTCGGGTCAAATTTAGGGTTCTGGGTTAAATTTAGGGTTTTGGGTCAAAATTTAGGATTTTAGGTTAAAAGTAGGGTTGTGTTAAATTTAGGGTTTATGGTCAAAATTTGGCTTTTGGGTTGAATTAGGGTTTTGGGTTAAAAATAGGGTTTTGGGACAAAAATAGGGTTAGAATTAGGGTTTTGATTCAAATTTAGGGTTTAGGATCGAAATTAGGGTTTAGGCTTTTAATTAGGGTTTTGGGTTAAAAATAGGGTTTTGTGTCTAAATTAGGGTTTTGGGTCAGAATTTGGGTTTTGGGTCAAAATTAGTGCTCTGGGTTATAATTTGGGTTTTGGCACAAAATTTCGGTTTTGGCTCAAAATTAGGGTTTGGGGTTTGAATTAGGGTTTTGGGTTAAAATTCGGGTTTTGGATTAAAATTCTGGGTCAAATTTTGGGTTTTGGGTCAACATTAGGGTTTAGGATTTGAATTAGGTGTTTGGGTCAAAATTACGGTTTTGAATCAGGGTTTTGGGACTAAATTAGGGTAAGAATTAGGTTTTGGGTCTAAATTAGGGTTTTGGGTTAAATTTAGGGTTTTGTGTTAAATTTAGGGTTTAGAGTCAAAATTTAAGGGTTTGGGTCAAAAATAGGGTTAGAATTAAGGTTTTGGTACAGATTTAGGGTTTTGGAATAAAATTAGGGTTTAGGGTCAAAATTAGGGTTTAGGCTTTGAATTAGGGTTTTGGGTTAAAAATAGGGTTTTGTGTTTAAATTAGGGTTTTGGGTCAAAATTTCTGGTTTGGCTCAAAATTAGGGTTTTTGGGTTTGAATTAGGGTTCCGGGTCAAATTTAGGGTTTTGGGTCAACATTAGGGTTTAGGGTTTGAATTTGGGTTTTGAGTTAAAAATAGGGTTTTGGGTCAAAAATAGGGTTAGAATTAGGGTTTTGCGTTAAAATTAGGGTTTTGGGTCGAAAATAGGGTTCTTGGTCAAATTTAGGGTTTAGGGTAAAAAATAGGGTTCGAATTAGGGTTTTGGATCAGAATTAGGGTTTTGGGTCTAAATTAGGGTTTTGGGGTTAGAATTAGGGTTTTGGGTCCAAATTAGGGTTTTGGGTCTAAATTAGGGTTTAGGGTTTAGGGTCCAAATTTGGGTTTTGGGTCAAAAATAAGGTGTCGACTTTTGAGTTAAAACATGGGTTTTGGGACAAAAATAGGGTTAGAACTAGGGGTTTTGGGTCTAAATTGGGGTTTTGGGTCAAAATTAGGGTTCTAAGTTAAATTTAGGGTTTTGGGTCAAAATATAGGATTTTGGGTTAAAAGTAGGGTTGTGTTAAATTTAGGGTTTATGGTCAAAATTTGGCTTTTGGGTTGAATTAGGGTTTTGAGTTAAAAATAGGGTTTTGGGACAAAAATAGGGTTAGAATTAGGGTTTTGGTTCAAATTTAGGGTTTAGGGTTAAAATTAGGGTTTAAGCTTTGAATTAGGGTTTTTGGTTAAAATTAGGGTTTTGTGTCTAAATTAGGGTTTCGGGTCAGAATTAGGGTCTTGGGTCAAAACTAGGGCTCTGGGTTATAATTTGGGTTTTGGGTCAAAATTTCGGTTTTGGGTCAAAATTAGGGTTTGAAATATGGTTTTGGGTCAAAATTCGGGTTCTGGGTCAAATTTAGGGTTCTGGGTCAACATTAGGGTTTAGGGTTTGAATTTGGCTTTTGAGTTAAAAATAGGGTTTTGGGCCAAAAATAGGGTTAGAATTAAGCTTTTGCGTTAAAATTAGGGTTTAGGATCAAAAATAGGGTTCTGGGTCAAATTTAGTGTCTTGGGTCAAAAATAGGGTTCGTATTAGGGTTTTGGATCAGAATTAGGGTTTTAGGTTTAAATTAGGGCTTTGGGTTATTTTGCGTCAAAAATTCGGTTTTGGATCCAAATTAGGGTTTAGGGTTTGAATTAGGGTTTTGAGTAAAAAATAGGGTTTTGGGACAAAAATAGGGTTAGAATTAGGGGTATGGGTCTAAATTAGGGTTTTGGTTCTAAATTAGGGTTTTAGGTCAGAATTAGGGGTTAGGGTCAAAATTAGGGATTTGGGTTAAAATTAGGGTTCTGGGTCAAAATTTCGGTTTTGGGTCAAATTTAGGGTTCTGGGTTAAATTTAGGGTTTTGGGTCAAAATTTAGGATTTTGGGTTAAAAGTAGGGTTGTGTTAAATTTAAGGTTTATGGTCAAAATTTGGCTTTTGGGTTGAATTTGGGTTTTGAGTTAAAAATAGGGTTTTGGGACAAAAATAGAGTTAGAATTAGGGTTTTGGTTCAAATTTAGGGTTTAGGATCGAAATTAGGGTTTAGGCTTTGAATTAGGGTTTTGGGTTAAAAATAGGTTTTTGTGTCTAAATTAGGGTTTGGGTCAGAATTAGTGCTCTGGGTTATAATTTGGGTTTTGGCACAAAATTTCGGTTTTGGCTCAAAATTAGGGTTTAGGGTTTGAATTAGGGTTTTGGGTTAAAATTCGGGTTTTGGATTAAAATTCTGGGTCAAATTTATGGTTTTGGGTCAACATTAGGGTTTAGGATTTGAATTAGGTGTTTGGGTCAAAATTAATGTTTTGGTTCAGAATTAGCATTTTGGGTCAAAAATAGGGTTAGAATCAAGGTTTTGGGTCTAAATTAGGGTAAGAATTAGGTTTTTGGTATAATTTAGGGTTTTTGGTTAAATTTAGGGTTTTGGGTTCAATTTAGGGTTTTGGTTCAGATTTAGGGTTTTGGAATAAAATTAGTGTTTAGGGTCAAAATTAGGGTTTAGGCTTTGAATTAGGGTTTTGGGTTAAAAATAGGGTTTTGTGTCTAAATTAGGGTTTTGGGTCAAAATTTCTGGTTTGGCTCAAAATTAGGGTTTAGGGTTTGAATTAGGGTTTTGGGTAAAAATTAGGGTTCTGGGTCAAATTTAGGGTTTTGGGTCAACATGAGGGTTTAGGGTTTGAATTTGGGTTTTGAGTTAAAAATAGGGTTTTGGGTCAAAAATAAAGGTTAGAATTAGGGTTTTGCGTTAAAATTAGGGTTTTGGGTCGAAAATAGGGTTCTTGGTCAAATTTAGGGTATAGGGTAAAAAATAGGGTTCGAATTAGGGTTTAGGATCAGAATTAGGGTTTTGGAATAAAATTAGGGTTTAGGCTTTGAATTAGGGTTTTGGGTTAAAAATAGGGTTTTGTGTATAAATTAGGGTTTTGGGTCAAAATTTCTGGTTTGGCTCAAAATTAGGGTTTAGGGTTTGAATTAGGGTTCTGGGTCAAATTTAGGGTTTTGGGTCAACATTAGGGTTTAGGGTTTGAATTTGGGTTTTGAGTTAAAAATAGGGTTTTGGGTCAAAAATAGGGTTAGAATTAGGGTTTTGCGTTAAAATTAGGGTTTTGGGTCGAAAATAGGGTTCTTGGTCAAATTAAGGGTTTAGGGTAAAAAATAGGGTTCGAATTAGGGTTTTGGATCAGAATTAGGGATTTGGGTCTAAATTAGGGTTTTGGGGTCAGAATTAGGGTTTTTGGTCAAAATTAGGGTCTTTGGTCAAA
>JAUPTC010003778.1:0-13705 GCA_030762895.1 Sophora flavescens
AACCAGGTCATGAATCTGGTTGCACCAGATAGAAGGCAGTCATGAATGCGGTGCACCAGGGCAAAACCAGTCGGGAGTCGGTGCACCAGGCCGGGCCCACCAGTCGGGTCAGGTGCACCAGGCCGGGCTTTAATCGAGTTTTGGTGCACCCTTCCGATCGAGGTCGGGAATCCGTTATGCGAAACCGAGTCAAATCATGAATGCGGTGCTGCCCTAGCCAAAATGAGGAACCTGGTACATATACCCGGTACGTTTGGAATCTGGTGCCCAGGCCAAGGCGGTCATGAATTTGCGGTGCCTTGGGACCGAGGCAATTAGGAATCGGTGACGCCATAGAGCCAGATCGGGAATGGTGCACCTTACCCCAAGCAAGGGGATCAGAAATGGAGGGGTGCACCCGCAGCGAGGCGGTCGGGAATCCGGTGCACCACGCCAAACCAAATCATGAATACGGTGCACTAGGCCAGAGGCCAATTCGGGGAATCTAGTGCACCACGCTTTGAGCCGAAGGTCATGAATGCATTGCACCAGGCTGAGGCCAGGTCATGAATATGATGCACCAAACCCGATCCATATCATGAAATGCTGGTGCACCACGTCAAGCCAGTCTGTATGACACGTTGCACCCGAAGCGAGCCCGAGATAATGAATGCGGTGGGCACCATGCAAAGCGGGTCATTAGATGATGCACAGAGAAGATAGGTGCGGTCGAGACCGGTGCCGCGACACCAGCCATGATCAGGAATCGGTGCATCTTACCAGATCGATGTCAGAAATCGATTGCCCACGCGATCTTTGATCGAGGAATCCCGGTGCGGAGAATGAGCCCAGGTCGAGATTACAGTGCACCACAGAGAGCTGATTTGCCAGAATTCCGGATACCCGCGGCAAAGTCAAATCATGAATGCAATTGCACCACAGAAAACCAAAGCAGTCACGGTGCACCCACGTGGTCGGTCGGGGAATCTTTCGGTGCACACCCATCCAACATGAAATCCGGTGCACCACCAGGCGAGTCGGGGAGTCGGATATGCGAGGAATCGGAGTCAAATCAAGGTTCGGTACACCGGAACCTAGGCGGTCATGGTCTGTTGTACCAAACCAGGTCGGGGGGGAGGGGGTAATGGTCGGTGTCGCGGTAGGAGGGCAGTGTGGTCCCGGTGCACCCAGGGGCAGGAAGGTCTGAATCGATTGCACCACAGGAGACGGAATCATGAATGCGGTGCACGAGTGGCCAGAGCCATGTCCCAATCACGGTGCACCACAGAGACGGTCAGTCTGGTGACGGACGAGCCAAGTCAGAATTTGAGTGCACGACAGGCATTCGAGCCAGGTCAAGAATCGTTGCACGGGTGGAATCGGCTCCGAATTGGTGCACGAACCACAATTCGAATCTCGGTGCACCACAAGGCCGGTCGAGAATCAGGTGCCACGCCCACTATAAGAGAATAGGTGCTCCACGAGGCGGTCCACAATCTCGGAGCACCAGAGTCCACGGACAAACTCAGTGGATCACAGGGCAGAGAGCAGTCATGAATCCGGTGCACCAGAGCCAGTGCAGGACGTGCACCTGAACCGACACGGAATCGGCGGTGCGGCCTGCCGAAGTCTCCCCGGTGAGCCGGCCAGCCGTCTGTTGCACGGCCATAAGTCGAGAATCCGGTGCACCGAGAACCAAGTCATGAATCCTGGTGAAGGCGAGTGATCGGTCCGGGGCGAGCCAAGTCAGGAATCTCGGTGCACCAGGCGGTCATGAATGCAGTGCACACAAAGGTCTTGAATCTCCAGTCCCGGACCAAGAGTCATGAACCCGGTGCACCGCCACGGTCGGTGGGTGCGGTGCGGCGAGGTAATGAATCCGGTGCCCGGGCAAGGTCAAGTCGTGGTGCACCAGGCCGAGGTGAATCCGGATCTGCAAGTCCTGTCATGAACCGGTGCAGTCAAGCAGTCTGTCGGTCACCCAGCGATCATAAATCTGGTGCACCGAGGTCGGGGAGTCGGTGCACCAGGAGCCATTCGAATTGTTGTGAGGACAAATGTCAGGTGACCGAGGCGCAATCTGTGCACCGAGCCAAAGCAGAATCGTGCACGGTGCCAAATCGTCGACGGTGCACCCAGCAACCAATCATGAATTCGGTGCACAGAGCCAAGTCGGGTCGTGCACCACCAGCAAGTCAATAGGTGCCCAGCTGGCAAATTGAATCGGTGCCACGGGGCAAGTCGTGAATCTGGTGCACGGGACGACTGTCGGTGCACCCGAACATGAATCGGTGCCGGCAAGGCTGCATCGGTGACATTCGTGAGGCATGAATCGGTGCACTGACCGCCAAGTCATGAATCACGGTGCACCACAGGCAGTCGGTGCGGCTCGTGAATGGTGCACCGGACCAGGCGGTCGCGGTGCACGAATCGAATCGGTGCACCGAGGCGAGCCATCAGACCGGGCACCACAACATGAATCGGTGGAGCAAGTCATGAATTGGTGCACCCCGAGCCGTCATGAATCGGTGCACCAGGGAACGACACGGCAGTCATGAATCCGGTGCACCAGGCCAAGTCATGAATCGTGCACAGGCCAAGTCATGAATGGTGCACCCAAGCGGATGAATCACGGTGCACCAAGGCCAAGTCAAGAATCCGGTGCACAAAGCAGTCGTGAATCGGTGCACCAGCAAGTAAAGGGGATCGGTGACACCGAGTCAGGAATCGGTGCACCAGGCAAGTCTGAAAGGTGCACCACAGAGTCATGAATCGGTGCACCGAGCCAAGCAGGAATCAGGTGCCCGATCGAGCCAAATGGTGCACCAAGTCAAATCATGCACTGCACGGCAAATCATGAATCGGTGCACAGGCAAGTCAGAATCGGTGCACAACGGGAATCCGGTGCACCAAGGCATAGCGGTGCACGGCAGGCGTCAAATCCGGTGCACCAAGCCAAGTCATGAATCCGGTGCACCAAGGCCAATCATGAATCGGTGCACCACAGAGCGGTCAGAATCGGTGCCGATGAATCGGTGCACCGGCAAATCAGGTGCACAACAAGTCATGAATCGGTGCACCAGGCCAAGTCAGAATCGCACCACCACACAATATGTGCACAGCGAAGTCAGAATCGGGTGCACCAAATGGAATGGTGCCACATGAATGCGGTGCACCACGAGCCAGTCGAATTAGTGCCAGAGCCAGTGAATGGTGCCAGTCAGAATCGGTGCACCGAGCAGTCAGAAGGTGCACAAGGCCAAGTCATGAATCCGGTGCACCAAGAATAGAATCGGTGCACCAAAGTCGGGAATGGTGCACCAACAAGCCAAGTCAGAATGGTGCACCAAGAGCCAAGTCGAATCGGTGCAGCAAGTCAGAATCGGTGCACCACAGAGCCAAGTCAGGAATCGGTGCACAAAATCAGAATCGGTGCACCCAAGAGCCAAGTCGGGAATCGGTGCACCACACGAGGCAAGTCATGAATCGGTGCACCACAGAGAAAGAATCGGTGCAGCAAGCAATCAGAATCGGTGCACCACAAAGCCAAATCATGAATCGGTGCACCAGCAAAGTCATGAATCGGTGCACCAGCGAGCCAAGTCGGGAATGCGGTGCACCACACAGAGCAAGTTCATGAATCTGGTGCACCACACCGAGCCAAGTCAGAATCGGTGCACCAAGCAAGTCAGAATCGGTGCACCACAGAGCAAGTCAGAATCGGTGCACCACGAGCCAAGTCATGAATCGGTGCACAGAGCCAAGTCAGAATACGGTGCACCACAAGGCCAAGTCAGAATACGGTGCACCACGAGCCAGTCAGAATCGGTGCACCAAGCCAAATCAGAATCGGTGCACCACAGGACAAGTCAGAATCGGTGCACAGGAAGTCATGAATAGGTGCACCACCAAGCCGGATCAGAATCGGTGCACGACGAGCCAAGTCAGAATCGGTGCAAAAGCGAATCGGTGCACCAGACCAGCCAAGTCAGAATCCGGTGCACCACAGAGCCAAGTCATGAATCGGTGCACCACACAAGCAAGTCAGAATCGGTGCAAAAGCCAAGTAGAATCGGTGCACCAGCAGGCCAAGTCAGAATCGGTGCACAGCGAGGCCAAGTCAGAATGCGGTGCACCACCGAGCCAAGTCAGAATCGGTGCACCAGGAGCCAAGTCAGAATCGGTGCACCACACAAGCCAAGTCGAGGAAAAGAGAATCGGTGCACCGCCGAGCCAAGTCAGAATCGGTGCACAAAGGAGAATCGGTGCAGAGCAATCATGAATCTGGTGCACCAAGGCAAGCGAACGGTGCAAGAAGTCAGAATCGGTGCACCAAGAGCCAAGTCAGGAATCCGGTGCACCAACAGAGCCAAGTCAGAATCCGGTGCACCGAAGCCAAGTCAGAAATCGGTGCACCCAGGCAAGTCAGAATCTGGTGCAAGGCAAGTCAGAATCGGTGCACAAGCCAATCAGAATGGTGCACCAGAGCCAGTCGGGAATCGGTGCACCACAGAGCCAAGTCAGAATCCGGTGCACCAGCAAATCAGAATCGGTGCACCACAAGCCAAGTCGGAAGCAAGCCAGTCAGAATCGGTGCACCAAAAGCCAAGTCAGAATCGGTGCACCACGAGCCAAGTCAGAATACGGTGCACCAAACAGTCATGAATCGGTGACAGAGGCAAGTCAGAATCGGTGCACCCACAAGAATCAGAATCGGTGCAGAAGAAGTCAGAATCGGTGCACCACGAGCCAATGGGAATCGGTGCACCACAGCAAGTCAGAACACGACAAGTCAGGAATCGGTGCACCACACCAAGTCAGAAGGTGCACACAGCAAGCAGAATCGGTGCACCACAAAGCCAAGTCAGAATCGGTGCACCACAGAGCCAAGTCATGAATCGGTGCACCACAGAGCCAAGTCGGGAATCGGTGCACAGAGCCAAGTCGGGAATGCGGTGCACCAACAAACAGAATCGGTGCACCAAGCAAGTCGAATCGGTGCACCAGCAATCGAGGCAGCAAGTCGAATCGGGCACCAGAGCGAATGGTGCACCAAAAGCCAAGTCAGAATCCGGTGCACCAAGCAAGTCAGAATCGGTGCACAGAGCAAGTCATGAATACGGTGCACCAAGCCAAGGAATCGGTGCACCGAGCCAAGTCAGAATCGGTGCACCAGAGCCAAGTCAGAATCGGTGCACCACAGACCATCAGAATCGGTGCACAAGCAAGGTGCACCAGAGCCAAGAGAATTGGTGCACCAGAGCAAATCAGAATCGGTGCCCAGAGCAAGTCAGAATCGGTGCACCAAAGCCAAGTCATGAATCGGTGCACCAGACCGAGCCAAGTCAGGAATCGTGTGCACCACAGCGAGGCCAAACCAGGAATCCGGTGCACCACCGGATCAAGTCATGAATCTGGTGCACCGCACCGAGCCAAGCCATGAATCTGGTGCACCACCAGGCCAAGTCAGGAATCGGTGCACCACACGAGGCCAAGTCGGGGAATACGGTGCACCACACGAGCCAAGTCAGGAATCGGTGCACCACATGTTGTTGGGAATTTGCGTATAAAACAAAATAAAAGCAGCGGAAAAATTCCCATCGAAGGATCCTTGCGAATGGTCATGATTCTTGATTAGAAGGTTTACCTCTTGAAGCGATGGTTGTTGGTTGAAATTCGTCTATCCACGAACACCGCCTGAGCGGTGTCTCTCAGAGGTATCCACACGGCGGACTCCAGTGAGCGTCCAACGTCCACGAACACGAAGCGTCTCTGTCTTACGGTGCTAGCTTCAAAGGACCGAGACTACTTGTTCACTCTTACTCCTCTTTTGTGCGGCTAGGTTATCAACCTTGTGTGCACAACAACTTAAGTGTTCTACTTATAGTAGCGCCTCCTTAAGTGAGTTAGTGAGCGACACTTGACCTAAGCCCATGTACTATGCGCTAGGCCCGATAGGAAAGTCCAACTCTCCTTTTAATGCTTCTTTTAATCCGCTCTTATGTGTGTGACCCTATAGGTTCCCAAAGCGTTAGTAGTAACATTAAATCCCATTTAATATTACAAGCAGTGAGCGGTATCTAGCAATACATCCTTTGCTACCTAAGTAGTGAGAAAGTCGATGATTTGTGAAACCTTTACGTGACAAATATTCATGTGCATTATTATCCCTTTGTCCATATATCTATATTGAACACAAGGCATAGAATGTGTCACCCTTGTATGGTTCAATATCATGTTCCACGATACAGAGTAGACTTAACAACAAATGAGGTCAATATCTCATATTGACTCATTTACCATGACCATGCATTTTACTGATCTCACTCTATCGGGGGCCCCTGAATATTACTCTGTCATGTAGGAGGGACAAATTCCATCTAGGTCACTCACATCCCTCTGCATGGCTCGTGGTATGCCCAATGACCGTCTTTATAATCATCCTATTACGAGATGGCGTTTGGCGATATTAAAGCACCACGACTCCTCATGTAGGGATCGTAGTGATTTCAGGTCGAAGGATTGTATGCACCATTGTCACTATGAGAACTACTTATGACACTCACATAACGCTCCATGTAGTGTTCTCATGGTGGGTCAATCCGATTACATCATTACCTTAATGTGTACCTATGTGGCGACTCGATATCTCATATCCATGACCCGTGAGATATGGTCATCGATCTGCACACATAATAGTCTCAATTGTATTATTATTGTCCTTATTAATAAAATACTTGACTACGGATATTTAAGAATAGGATTTCATTGTTCAATAGTGTCTCACGATCAAGTCATATACTTGATATTCTATTAAAGTGAAATTTCTATTCTAAGGACTTTATTATGTTTAAACAAGTAACACAATAAACTGGAATGCCTCATATCATATATATATATAAAATAGCAAGATACAAATGTAAGTCTAAAGAAATACATTGGCCTCTAGGGCTTACACCAACAATCTCCCACTAGCACTAGAGCCAATCGAGGCATAAATCTAATGCCCATCGATCTAGTGTGACCTTCATGCTTTGTTGAGCAAGAGGTTTCGTAAGTGGGTCGACAACGTTATCAAGTGTTGGTACTCTGCATATTTTCACATCTCCTCTATCGATAATCTCTCGAATGAGATGGAGCGCGCCTAAGTATATGTTTGGATTTTGATGAGATCTAGGTTCCTTAGCTTGTGCAATGGCCCCATTGTTATCACAATAGAGATCAATGGGGTCCACAAGGCAGGGACAGTACCAAGTTCGATAATGAACTTCTGATCCAAACAGCCTCCTTTCTTTGCATTGGAGGCGGCAATATACTCGGCCTCTGTAGTAGAATCGGCAACTTGTCTCCTGCTTTGAACTCTTCCGACTCACGCCCCCGCCATTCGGGCGAGAACACATAACCAGTTGCGATCTGGAATCATCATATCGGTCTGGAAGCTAGCATCGGTGTAACCTATTACATCAAGCTCTTCCTCGCCTCCATATACCAAGAAGCGAATCCTTAGTTCTTCTCAAGTACTTAAGGATGTTCTTGACAGATGGACCGATGACTTTCATAGGGATCGGGTAGTACCTGCTCGTTATGCTTAAAGCATACGATACATGCTAGTCAGTACATAACATGGCATACATGATAGATCCAATTGCGGATGCATATGGAATCTTACTCATGCGATCCCTATCCTCTTGAGTGGAAGGGGATTGTGCCTTTGATAGGCATATACCATGTGACATAGGCAATAGTCCTTTCTTGGATTCATGCATGTTAAAGCGTCTCAACACTTTGTCTATGTATGTACTACGACTTAGGCCAAGCAATTTCAGCGATCTATCCCTATAGATCCACGATCCCCCAATACATAGGTAGCTTCACCCAAATCTTTCATAGAGAAGCAATTCCCTAACCATGTCTTTACATTTTTGTAGTGTAGGGATGTCATTTCCAATGAGTAATATGTCATCTACATATAACACCAGAAAAACAACAATGCTCCCACTAACCTTCTTGTAGACACAAGGTTCATCTTCATTTTTGATGAATCCGTCTTGTCTTCTGACATCATCAAAGCGAAGGTTCCAACTTACGGAAGCTTGCTTCAATCCATAGATTGATCGCTGCAATTTACATACCTTTCGGGCATCCTCCGAAATGTCAAAGCCTTCAGGTTGTGTCATGTACACATCCTCGAAGCTTTCCATTAAGGAAGGCAGTTTTGACATCCATCTGCCATATCTCATAATCATGGTATGCGGCGATAGCAAGTAAGATCCGGACGGATTTAAGCATTAGCAGGTGAAAAAGGTCTCATCATAGTCGACACCATGAATTTGCTTGAAACCCTTAGCGACCAATCGCGCCTTAAAGGTGTGTACCTTACCATCCATGTCAGTTTTCTTTTTGAAAACCCACTTGCACCCTATGGGTTTTACCCCCCGGTGGCTCTACCAAGGTCCATACCTGGTTGGTGTACATGGAATCCATCTCAGATTTCATGGCCTCAAGCCACTTCTCGGATTCTGGGCGAGTGATGGCCTCATGGTAGGTCACGAGGCTCATCTTGATCCATGAGCAATACATCACCTTGTGGAGTCATGAGAAATCCATATCTCTCGGTGGTGGCGTATCTGTTAGACCTCTGCTTTGGTCTTGTGCTCTTTGGGCGGGTTGTTCCTCCACAACATTTTGTGAAGGTTGCTCTGTTCCACCAATGGTAGGTCACTACTCTGTGATTCTTGAATTTCTTCAAGTTCTATCTTCCTCCCACTTTGGTTCCTATGGAGATAAACTCCTTTTCTAGGAATACACCGGTCAGTGCGACAAACACTTTGCCTTCGGAAGGATTATAGAATTGGTATCCCTTGGTTTCTTTGGGATACCCCACAAAAAAGCATTTATCAGATTTGGGATCAAGCTTATTAGAAACTTGACGTTTTACATATGCTTCACAACCCCAAATCTTCATAAAAGATATCTTTGGGTCGTCTACCAGTCCATATCTCATATGGTGTCTTTTCTACCGTTTTGGATGGAACACGGTTAAGTGTAAAAAGCTCTTTGTTAATAGAGCATGTCCCCCGAAGAAAGAGTTTGGAAGGTTTGCATGACTCATCATAGGCCAGAACCATGTCCAACAAGGTTCGATTTCTCCTCTCGAAACACCATTCCATTGTGGTGTTCCAGGTGGAGTGAGTTGAGATAAAATCCCACACTCTCTCGAGATGATCATCAAACTCTAGGCTCAAATATTCACCACCTCGATCTGATCGAAGAGCTTTAATATTTTTACCAAGTTGGTTTTGTACCTCATTTTTGAATTCCTTGAACTTTTCAAAGGATTCCGATTTATGTTTCATAAGATACACAAATCCATATCTCTGAAATCATCGGTAAATGTGATGAAATGCTTGAAAACCACCTCTAGCTAATGTGTTTAGGGGTCCGCATACATCGCTATGTATAAGACCCAAAAGATCGTTAGCTCTTTCACCTTTTAGGTGAATGGAGCTTTAGTCATCTTTCCCGATAAACAAGACTCACATATCTCATATGATTCATAATCAAATGAGTCCAGAGTCCATCTTTATGGAGCTTGAAATGCGCTTCTCATTTATATGGCCTAAGCGACAATGCCAAAGATAAGGCGGGTTCAACTCATTTGGTTTGAACCTCTTAGTATTTATGTTATAGATGGGCATTTCAAGATCAAGGACATAAAGTCCATTACTCATGTGTGCACTAGCATAGAAAATATCATCCAAATAAATAGAACAACTTTTGTTCTTTATTATAAAAAGAAAAACCAATCTTGTCCAAACAAGAAAGCGGAAATGATATTCCTGCTAATTGCGGGCACAAAATAACAGTTCTCTAAGCTGAATAGTAAGCCCAGTGGGCAAAGTCAATACATAAGTCCCTACGACTAAAGCGGCAACCTTTGCTCCATTTCAGACTCGTAGATCGACTTAGCCCTTTGTCAATGGTCTACTCTGTCTAGGTCCTGCACATTTGTACAAATGTGAGAACCACATCCAGTATCTAATACCCATGATGCAGAAGTAGATAAATTGACTTCTATAACAAACATACCTGAAGCGGAAGTCTCACTTCCCTTCTTCTTCTTGATCTCTTCCGGGTATTTTGGGCGGTTCCTCTTCCAATGTCGGTCCGAGGCCACGGTGGAAGCAATTGCCTTCCTTAGCCACACCACCCCACGGGCTTCAAACCCGGAAAGTCTTGGGTTTGATCTTGTTGATGGCCTTGCCCTTGCCCTTGCCCTTTTGTTTGTTCTTGGGCTTCTTGGGCTGCTTCTTGCTATTTCCGGCTGGACCATCAAAATGGCCTTCCCCTTTCCTTTGTTAATATTTTGTTCAGCGATTCTCAACATGCTCAACAATTCACGGCAAAGGTTTGTCAAGATCATTCATATTGAAGTTCATGACAAAGCTGACTATAGCTCTCGAGGCAAGCGATTGCGAGAACCAAGTCGGTGGCCAACTCTTGGCCTAAAGGAAATCCCAGTCTCTCGAGATTCTCAATGTACCCGATCATCGTAGTACATGAGGACTCACGGGGCTCCCTTACGCCAATTTACCTTTGGAAAAGGGCTCCGGAAACTTGAACCGCTCATGCCTTGCTTGCTCTTGGTAGAGCGGCTTGAGGTGCACGATCATATCGTGCGCCTCCATGGTCTCATGTTGCTTTTGCGGCTCGAGAGGTCATGGTAGCAAGCATAAGACAGCCAGGCGTCTAAGGCGTCATCCCGATGCTTCTTATAAGCATCTCTGTCGACCCTAGGAGCGATTGAAGCGGTGGCTCCTCGGGAATAGGCTCCTCAAGAACATACAGCTTTTTCTCATGTTTGAGGACAATCCTCAAGTTTCTGTACCAGTCCGAGAAAATTCGTTAGGATAGTTTGTCCTTCTCAGGACGGATCGCAATAATGAGGTTACTTGATGTGTTTGATGCCATGGTAATCTCTGAGAGATAAATATGCAAAATATAAGTATCATGCCATGAAGTTATTTAATTAGGTCTTTAATTAAATACGCCTCCCACTATTTTACTCAAAACAATGACCCTCATCATTGATTCGGAAAATCCCGTTGGAAGATTTTCTAGTGGGCCAAGATCCATATTTCACCTAGCTTTAAGTCGGCTTTGGCTGATCACTTAAAATTCGGTTATTTAGGTAGGAATCACTTTCGATTGCATCTCATGCAACTCTTGGACAGTTGGGTGAATAACTCTTATTCTAATCCATCACATGGACTAAAGCCCGACTTATGAGCCTCTAAGCCTTTCAATCCTATTGAAGTTGGCTTAGTTAAGTCGAACCCAATGGATAGCGAGTTGAACATTACATTTTGTCCCATCGCGCCTTACTATTATAGATAAAGGTACCCCGCTTTGGCGGACCCACATGTCGATCATAGTCTTGTGAGTGCCATGCATCGGAAGGCCTTTAAGTGTGACTTAATATTTCCTTTTGAGGGATTTGTTTAAAGTTTGATCTCATCATTTGTTAAACTCTTTAACTTATTATTTACATATATGCATCTCATACATATATTAGTTAAACTCTTTTAACATACTATATACATACATGCATCTCATACATATATAAGGCAAATAAATGTGATATGGTTATGGCCCCTAATGCATTGATTCTCCCAAGCCAATGAGAGAATCTAAACTAAAACCTAGGAGCGTCCAAGCTTCTCCAAGCAAGATCTCCCACGTGATAACGTCTTCTTGTCTCCATCATTACATTACATAAACATAAACCTCATTTTCATATGAGGGGAGTGAGATGAGAAAAGAAGATACATATGGAATATAAGAGAAAGGCACGGCACGCAGGCCGTATTTCAAAATATAAAAGGACTAAGGCCATAACCATTCACCATACATCACCAAATAAATAGTAACAACCAATAATAATACACAATTATTATTATTATTACTTTCATTAATTAGAGATTTCAAAATCTGAATTTTGAAAACGTAACATATATATAACAAATCACATTTATTATAATTGATGTTACTATAAATCACATTTATTACAATTGTTGTTACTACAAATCACATTTATTGTAATTGATATAAATCACATTTATATAAATCACATTTATTGTAACAAATCACATTTATTGTAATTGATATAAATCACACTTATATAAATCACATTTATTGTAACAAATCACATTTATTGTAATTGATATAATTATTAAATGGTGACATAAAATTTTCAAAATTTGAAATTACACACTCGAGAGGTAGCATTGCACGGTGGTGGCGGGGTCAGGGAGGCCGCCCCTTGCGGGGGTGCGGGGCGCGGAAAAATTTCTCTCGGTGTGCCTCGCTTCCTTGGTGGCTAGGGCGTCAACCTTTCACCCTAAAACCGCAAGGCCGTGAACACTTCACGTTGCAAGGCAGCGGCTACGGTTTCAACACTTGGAACCTCGGTCGCAACAACATGAACTTTTCATATAGAAACCCCTTAAGCCAACACAGAACTGAAAACAATCATGTTTAACATCAACATTTGACGCCATCGAGAACATAATAAGGATTCAGAACCAGCGTACATATCACATACATACACAAACATGCAATAGGCGTATATATCATATACATACGAAAATCACGAAACAAGGTTTATGCAAACCCGGATACAAGCGATTTTCAAAAACAATTTTCAGAAAAGCGATTCACATTATAAACATGTTATCATACATAACGGATAAACCACGTAACAGAATCATGGTTTTATGGCGGCTCACGATACCCTTTGTTGGGAATTTGCGTATAAAACAAAATAAAAGCAGCGGAAAAATTCCCATCGAAGGATCCATGCGAATGGTCATGATTCATGATTAGAAAGTTTACCTCTTGAAGCGATGGCTGTTGGTTGAAATTCGTCTATCCACGAACACCGCACGACGGTGTCTCTAGAGTATCCACACGGCGGACTCAGTGAGCGTCCAGCGTCCACGAACCTGAGCGTCTCTGTCTTACGGTGCTAGCTTCAAAACCGAGACTTCTTGTTCACTCTTACTCTCTTTTGTGCGGCTAGGGTATCAACCTTGTGTGCACAACAACTTAAGTGTTCTACTTATAGTAGCGCCTCCTTAAGTGAGTTAGTGAGCACACTTGACCTAAGCCCATGTACTATGCGCTAGGCCCGATAGGAAAGTCCAACTCTCCTTTTAATGCTTCTTTTAATCCGCTCTTATGTGTGTGACCCTATAGGTTCCCAAAACGTTAGTAGTAACATTAAATCCCATTTAATATTACAAGCAGTGAGCGGTATCTAGCAATACATCACTTGCTACCTAAGTAGTGAGAAAGTCGATGATTTGTGAAACCTTTACGTGACAAATATTCATGTGCATTATTATCCCTTTGTCCATATATCTATATTGAACACAAGGCATAGAATGTGTCACCCTTGTATGGTTCAATATCATGTTCCACGATACAGAGTAGACTTAACAACAAATGAGGTCAATATCTCATATTGACTCATTTCAACATGGCCATGCATTTCTGATCTCACTCTGTCGGGGGCCCACGGATATTACTCTGTCATGTAGGAGGGACAAATTCCATCTAGGTCACTCACATCCCTCTGCATGGCTCGTGGTATGCCCGATGACCGTCTTTATAATCATCCTATTACGAGATGGCGTTTGGCGATATTAAAGCACCACGACTCCTC
>JAUPTC010003779.1:0-13699 GCA_030762895.1 Sophora flavescens
GGGTTAAAATTTGGGTTTTAAATAAAATTTGGGTTTAGGTTTAAAATAGGTTAGATTTTGATAAAAATAAGGTTTAGGTAAAAATACAAAGAATTTAGGGTTTTGGGTTTTATAATATGGCTCTCAGTCCTAATTAGGTTCTGTAACAAATTTAGTATTTAGGGGTCCAAATTAGGTTTAGGTTTTGAGTTTAAAATATATTTTTCACAGCAAAAATAAGTTAGAATTATGGTTTAACAAAATTAGGTTTTGGTTTCAATTAGGTTTTGAGTTAAAAATAGGTTTTAAATGTGTGTTAGGTTGAGAATTAGGCTGATAAGTGGTTTGATCAAAAATTAGGTTCAACAAATTTAGGCTTAGGTCAAATTGAGTTTGAATTAGGCTTTTAGTCAAAACTAGGCTTTGGTTAGAATTATACTTAAGTTAAACTTATGGCTGGGTCCAATTAGTTTTGGGTCAAAATCAAGAAGTTAGTAATGAATTATGGTTTGTTAAAAATAGGGTTTTCGGGTCAAAAATAGATTAATTAGATTTTGTGTTAAAAATAGGCTTGCAAAATTAGGTTCGTGGTCAAATTTAGGGTTTAGTTTCAAAATTAGTGGTTTGAATTAGTGTTGGGTCAAACTTGTGGCTTGGGTTAAAATTAGGTTTTGGAATTCAAAATTAGGGTTTTGGGTCAAAATTAGGTTATGGGTCAAATTTACAGTTTAGTGTTTGAGTTGTTTGGGAAAAAAAATAGGGTTAGAATTGGTGTTTTGGGTTAGAATTAGGGTTACTTGTCAAATTTAGGTATAAGGGTCAAGATTAGGGGTTTGGTTTTTGGTTTGGGTCAATATTAGGGTTCAGGGGTAGAAATAGGGTTTTGGGTTCAAATTAGGGTTTCGGTCAAAATTAGGGCTTTGGGTTAAAATTAGGGTTTAGGATCAAAATAATGGCTTTGGGGTTAAAATTTGGGTTTTGGGTTAAAATTAGGGAATTGGGTCCAAATTAGGGTTTTGGGTCAAAATTAAGGCTTAGTGTTAGAATTAAGGTTTTGAGTTAAAAATAGGGTTTTGGGTAAAAAATAGGGTTAGAATTAGGGTTTTGGTTTAAAATTAGGGTTTGGTCATATGGGTCGATTTAGGGTTTAGTGTCAAAATTAGGGTTTATGGTTTGAAATATGGTTGAGTTTAAAATAGGGTTTTGGGTCAAAAATAGGGTTAAAATTAGAGTTTTAGGTCAAAATTAGGCTTTGGGTTAAAATTAGGGCTTTGTGTCAAATTTTGGGTTTTGGTTCCAAATTAGGGTTTTTGGGTCAAAATTAAGATTTAGGGTTTGAATTTGGGTTTTGAGTTAAAAATAGGATTTTGGGTCAAAAATAGAGTTGGAATTAGGGTTTTGGGTATGTGTCAAATTTAGGGTTTAGTTTAAAAATTAGGTTGTGAATTAGTGTTTTGGGTCAAAATTGGGCTTTGGGTTAAAAGTAGGGTTTCGGTTAAAAATTAGGGTTCCGGGTCAAAATTAGGGTTTATGGTTTGAAATAGGGTTTTGAGTTTAAAATATGGTTTTGGGTCAAAAATAGGGTTAGAATTATGGTTTTGGGTCCAAATTAGGGTTTAGGGTTTGAATTAGGGTTTTGAGTTAAAAATATGGTTTTGGGTCAAAATAGGGTTCAAATTAGGGTTTTGAGTTAAAATTAGGGTTTCAGATCAAAATTAGGGTTTTGGGTCAAATTTAGGGTTTAGGGTCAAAATTAGAGTTTGAATTAGGGTTTTGGGTTAAAATTAGGGCTTTGGATTAGAATTAGTGTTTTGGGTTAAAATTTTGGTATTGTGTCCAAATTAGGGTTTTGGGTCAAAATTAGAGTTCAGGGTTTAAATTAAGGTTTTGAGTTAAAAATAAAAATTAGGGTTTTGGTCAAAATTAGGGCTTTGGGTTAAAAATAGGGTTTTGGGTTAAAATTATGGTTTATGATCAAAATTAGGATTTAGGGTTTGAATTAGGGTTTTGAGTTTAAAATTGGGTTTTGGGTCAAAATTAGGGCTTTGGGGGTTAAAATTTGGGTTTTGGGTTAAAATTTGGGTTTAGGGTTTAAAATTAGGGTTAGGATTTTGAGTTAAAAATAAGGTTTAGGGTAAAAAAATAAGGTAAGAATTAGGGTTTTGGGTTTATATTACGGTTTCGGTCCTAATTAGGGTTCGGGGTCAAATTTAGGGTTTAGGGTCCAAATTAGGGTTTAGGGTTTTGAGTTTAAAATAGAGTTTTTCGCAAAAATAGTGTTAGAATTATGGTTTTGGGTCAAAATTAGGGTTTTGGGTTTGAATTAGGGTTTTGAGTTAAAAATAGGGTTTTGGGTCAAAATAGGGTTAGAATTAGGGTTTTGAGTTAAAAGTAGGGTTTCTGATCAAAATTAGGGTTCTGGGTCAAATTTAGGGTTTAGGGTCAAAATTAGAGTTTGAATTAGGGTTTTGGGTCAAAACTAGGGCTTTGGGTTAGAATTAAGGTTTTGGGTTAAAATTTTGGTATTGGGTCCAAATTAGGGTTTTGGGTCAAAATCAGTGTTTAGGGTTTGAATTATGGTTTTGAGTTAAAAATAGGGTTTTGGGTCAAAAATAGGATTAGAATTAGGATTTTGTGTTAAAAATAGGGTTTTCAAAATTAGGGTTCTGTGTCAAATTTAGGGTTTAGTTTCAAAATTAGGGTTTGAATTAGTGTTTTGGGTCAAACTTAGGGCTTTGGGTTAAAATTAGGGTTTTGGTCTAAAATTAGGGTTTTTGGTCAAAATTAGGGTTATGGGTCAAATTTAAGGTTTAGGGTTTTGAGTTAAAAAAAGGGTTTTGGGAAAAAAAAATAGGGTTAGAATTGGTGTTTTGGGTTAGAATTAGGGTTCTGTGTCAAATTTAGGTATAAGGGTCAAAATTAGGGTTTTGGGTTAGAATTAGGGTTTCGGGTCAATATTAGGGTTCTGGGGTAGAAATAGGGTTTTGGGTTCAAATTAGGGTTTCGGGTCAAAATTAGGGCTTTGGGTTAAAATTAGGGTTTAGGATCAAAATAATGGCTTTGGGGGTTAAAATTTGGGTTTTGGGTTAAAATTAGGGAATTGGGTCCAAATTAGGGTTTTGGGTCAAAATTAAGGCTTAGTGTTAGAATTAAGGTTTTGAGTTAAAAATAGGGTTTTGGGTAAAAAAATAGGGTTAGAATTAGGGTTTTGGTTTAAAATTAGGGTTTCGGGTCATATGGGTCAGATTTAGGGTTTAGTGTCAAAATTAGGGTTTATGGTTTGAAATATGGTTGAGTTTAAAATAGGGTTTTGGGTCAAAAATAGGGTTAAAATTAGAGTTTTAGGTCAAAATTAGGCTTTGGGTTAAAATTAGGGCTTTGTGTCAAATTTTGGGTTTTGGTTCCAAATTAGGGTTTTTGGGTCAAAATTAAGATTTAGGGTTTGAATTTGGGTTTTGAGTTAAAAATAGGATTTTGGGTCAAAAATAGAGTTGGAATTAGGGTTTTGTGTTTGTGTCAAATTTAGGGTTTAGTTTCAAAATTAGGGTGTGAATTAGGGTTTTGGGTCAAAATTAGGGCTTTGGGTTAAAAGTAGGGTTTCGGTTAAAAATTAGGGTTCTGGGTCAAAATTAGGGTTTATGGTTTGAAATAGGGTTTTGAGTTTAAAATATGGTTTTGGGTCAAAAATAGGGTTAGAATTATGGTTTTGGGTCCAAATTAGGGTTTAGGGTTTGAATTAGGGTTTTGAGTTAAAAATATGGTTTTGGGTCAAAATAGGGTTCAAATTAGGGTTTTGAGTTAAAATTAGGGTTTCAGATCAAAATTAGGGTTTTGGGTCAAATTTAGGGTTTAGGGTCAAAATTAGAGTTTGAATTAGGGTTTTGGGTTAAAATTAGGGCTTTGGATTAGAATTAGTGTTTTGGGTTAAAATTTTGGTATTGTGTCCAAATTAGGGTTTTGGGTCAAAATTAGAGTTCAGGGTTTAAATTAAGGTTTTGAGTTAAAAATAAAAATTAGGGTTTCGGGTCAAAATTAGGGCTTTGGGTTAAAAATAGGGTTTTGGGTTAAAATTATGGTTTATGATCAAAATTAGGATTTAGGGTTTGAATTAGGGTTTTGAGTTTAAAATTGGGTTTTGGGTCAAAATTAGGGCTTTGGGGGTTAAAATTTGGGTTTTGGGTTAAAATTTGGGTTTAGGGTTTAAAATTAGGGTTAGGATTTTGAGTTAAAAATAAGGTTTAGGGTAAAAAAATAAGGTAAGAATTAGGGTTTTGGGTTTATATTACGGTTTGGGTCCTAATTAGGGTTCGGGTCAAATTTAGGGTTTAGGGTCCAAATTAGGGTTTAGGGTTTTGAGTTTAAAATAGAGTTTTTCGCAAAAATAGTGTTAGAATTATGGTTTTGGGTCAAAATTAGGGTTTTGGGTTTGAATTAGGGTTTTGAGTTAAAAATAGGGTTTTGGGTCAAAATAGGTTTAGAATTAGGGATTTTAGTTAAAAGTAGGGTTTCGATCAAAATTAGGGTTCGGGTCAAATTTAGGGTTTAGGGTCAAAATTAGAGTTTGAATTAGGGTTTTGGGTCAAAACTAGGGCTTTGGGTTAGAATTAAGGTTTTGGGTTAAAATTTTGGTATTGGGTCCAAATTAGGGTTTTGGGTCAAAATCAGTGTTTAGGGTTTGAATTATGGTTTTGAGTTAAAAATAGGGTTTTGGGTCAAAAATAGGATTAGAATTAGGATTTTGTGTTAAAAATAGGGTTTTCAAAATTAGGGTTCTGTGTCAAATTTAGGGTTTAGTTTCAAAATTAGGGTTTGAATTAGTGTTTTGGGTCAAACTTAGGGCTTTGGGTTAAAATTAGGGTTTTGGTCTAAAATTAGGGTTTTGGGTCAAAATTAGGGTTATGGGTCAAATTTAAGGTTTAGGGTTTTGAGTTAAAAAAAGGGTTTTGGGAAAAAAATAGGGTTAGAATTGGTGTTTTGGGTTAGAATTAGGGTTCTGTGTCAAATTTAGGTATAAGGGTCAAAATTAGGGTTTTGGGTTAGAATTAGGGTTTCGGGTCAATATTAGGGTTTTGGGTTCAAATTAGGGTTTCGGGTCAAAATTAGGGCTTTGGGTTAAAATTAGGGTTTAGGATCAAAATAATGGCTTTGGGGGTTAAAATTTGGGTTTTGGGTTAAAATTAGGGAATTGGGTCCAAATTAGGGTTTTGGGTCAAAATTAAGGCTTAGTGTTAGAATTAAGGTTTTGAGTTAAAAATAGGGTTTTGGGTAAAAAAATAGGGTTAGAATTAGGGTTTTGGTTTAAAATTAGGGTTTCGGGTCATATGGGTCAGATTTAGGGTTTAGTGTCAAAATTAGGGTTTATGGTTTGAAATATGGTTGAGTTTAAAATAGGGTTTTGGGTCAAAAATAGGGTTAAAATTAGAGTTTTAGGTCAAAATTAGGCTTTGGGTTAAAATTAGGGCTTTGTGTCAAATTTTGGGTTTTGGTTCCAAATTAGGGTTTTTGGGTCAAAATTAAGATTTAGGGTTTGAATTTGGGTTTTGAGTTAAAAATAGGATTTTGGGTCAAAAATAGAGTTGGAATTAGGGTTTTGTGTTTGTGTCAAATTTAGGGTTTAGTTTCAAAATTAGGGTGTGAATTAGGGTTTTGGGTCAAAATTAGGGCTTTGGGTTAAAAGTAGGGTTTCGGTTAAAAATTAGGGGGGTCAAAATTAGGGTTTAGGGTTTGAAATAGGGTTTTGAGTTTAAAATATGGTTTTGGGTCAAAAATAGGGTTAGAATTATGGTTTTGGGTCCAAATTAGGGTTTAGGGTTTGAATTAGGGTTTTGAGTTAAAAATATGGTTTTGGGTCAAAATAGGGTTCAAATTAGGGTTT
The DNA here is from genome assembly GCA_030762895.1 of Sophora flavescens. NCBI lineage: Eukaryota > Viridiplantae > Streptophyta > Magnoliopsida > Fabales > Fabaceae > Sophora > Sophora flavescens. The sequence goes on from JAUPTC010003779.1 coordinate 5,855, forward strand.
TGAGTTAAAATTAGGGTTTCAGATCAAAATTAGGGTTTTGGGTCAAATTTAGGGTTTAGGGTCAAAATTAGAGTTTGAATTAGGGTTTTGGGTTAAAATTAGGGCTTTGGATTAGAATTAGTGTTTTGGGTTAAAATTTTGGTATTGTGTCCAAATTAGGGTTTTGGGTCAAAATTAGAGTTCAGGGTTTAAATTAAGGTTTTGAGTTAAAAATAAAAATTAGGGTTTCGGGTCAAAATTAGGGCTTTGGGTTAAAAATAGGGTTTTGGGTTAAAATTATGGTTTATGATCAAAATTAGGATTTAGGGTTTGAATTAGGGTTTTGAGTTTAAAATTGGGTTTTGGGTCAAAATTAGGGCTTTGGGGGTTAAAATTTGGGTTTTGGGTTAAAATTTGGGTTTAGGGTTTAAAATTAGGGTTAGGATTTTGAGTTAAAAATAAGGTTTAGGGTAAAAAAATAAGGTAAGAATTAGGGTTTTGGGTTTATATTACGGTTTCGGGTCCTAATTAGGGTTCTGGGTCAAATTTAGGGTTTAGGGTCCAAATTAGGGTTTAGGGTTTTGAGTTTAAAATAGAGTTTTTCGGCAAAAATAGTGTTAGAATTATGGTTTTGGGTCAAAATTAGGGTTTTGGGTTTGAATTAGGGTTTTGAGTTAAAAATAGGGTTTTGGGTCAAAATAGGGTTAGAATTAGGGTTTTGAGTTAAAAGTAGGGTTTCTGATCAAAATTAGGGTTCTGGGTCAAATTTAGGGTTTAGGGTCAAAATTAGAGTTTGAATTAGGGTTTTGGGTCAAAACTAGGGCTTTGGGTTAGAATTAAGGTTTTGGGTTAAAATTTTGGTATTGGGTCCAAATTAGGGTTTTGGGTCAAAATCAGTGTTTAGGGTTTGAATTATGGTTTTGAGTTAAAAATAGGGTTTTGGGTCAAAAATAGGATTAGAATTAGGATTTTGTGTTAAAAATAGGGTTTTCAAAATTAGGGTTCTGTGTCAAATTTAGGGTTTAGTTTCAAAATTAGGGTTTGAATTAGTGTTTTGGGTCAAACTTAGGGCTTTGGGTTAAAATTAGGGTTTTGGTCTAAAATTAGGGTTTTGGGTCAAAATTAGGGTTATGGGTCAAATTTAAGGTTTAGGGTTTTGAGTTAAAAAAAGGGTTTTGGGAAAAAAAAATAGGGTTAGAATTGGTGTTTTGTGTTAGAATTAGGGTTCTGTGTCAAATTTAGGTATAAGGGTCAAAATTAGGGTTTTGGGTTAGAATTAGGGTTTCGGGTCAATATTAGGGTTCTGGGGTAGAAATAGGGTTTTGGGTTCAAATTAGGGTTTCGGGTCAAAATTAGGGCTTTGGGTTAAAATTAGGGTTTAGGATCAAAATAATGGCTTTGGGGGTTAAAATTTGGGTTTTGGGTTAAAATTAGGGAATTGGGTCCAAATTAGGGTTTTGGGTCAAAATTAAGGCTTAGTGTTAGAATTAAGGTTTTGAGTTAAAAATAGGGTTTTGGGTAAAAAAATAGGGTTAGAATTAGGGTTTTGGTTTAAAATTAGGGTTTCGGGTCATATGGGTCAGATTTAGGGTTTAGTGTCAAAATTAGGGTTTATGGTTTGAAATATGGTTGAGTTTAAAATAGGGTTTTGGGTCAAAAATAGGGTTAAAATTAGAGTTTTAGGTCAAAATTAGGCTTTGGGTTAAAATTAGGGCTTTGTGTCAAATTTTGGGTTTTGGTTCCAAATTAGGGTTTTTGGGTCAAAATTAAGATTTAGGGTTTGAATTTGGGTTTTGAGTTAAAAATAGGATTTTGGGTCAAAAATAGAGTTGGAATTAGGGTTTTGTGTTTGTGTCAAATTTAGGGTTTAGTTTCAAAATTAGGGTGTGAATTAGGGTTTTGGGTCAAAATTAGGGCTTTGGGTTAAAAGTAGGGTTTCGGTTAAAAATTAGGGGGGTCAAAATTAGGGTTTAGGGTTTGAAATAGGGTTTTGAGTTTAAAATATGGTTTTGGGTCAAAAATAGGGTTAGAATTATGGTTTTGGGTCCAAATTAGGGTTTAGGGTTTGAATTAGGGTTTTGAGTTAAAAATATGGTTTTGGGTCAAAATAGGGTTCAAATTAGGGTTTTGAGTTAAAATTAGGGTTTCAGATCAAAATTAGGGTTTTGGGTCAAATTTAGGGTTTAGGGTCAAAATTAGAGTTTGAATTAGGGTTTTGGGTTAAAATTAGGGCTTTGGATTAGAATTAGTGTTTTGGGTTAAAATTTTGGTATTGTGTCCAAATTAGGGTTTTGGGTCAAAATTAGAGTTCAGGGTTTAAATTAAGGTTTTGAGTTAAAAATAAAAATTAGGGTTTGGGTCAAAATTAGGGCTTTGGGTTAAAAATAGGGTTTTGGGTTAAAATTATGGTTTATGATCAAAATTAGGATTTAGGGTTTGAATTAGGGTTTTGAGTTTAAAATTGGGTTTTGGGTCAAAATTAGGGCTTTGGGGGTTAAAATTTGGGTTTTGGGTTAAAATTTGGGTTTAGGGTTTAAAATTAGGGTTAGGATTTTGAGTTAAAAATAAGGTTTAGGGTAAAAAATAAGGTAAGAATTAGGGTTTTGGGTTTATATTACGGTTTGGGTCCTAATTAGGGTTCGGGTCAAATTTAGGGTTTAGGGTCCAAATTAGGGTTTAGGGTTTTGAGTTTAAAATAGAGTTTTTCGGCAAAAATAGTGTTAGAATTATGGTTTTGGGTCAAAATTAGGGTTTTGGGTTTGAATTAGGGTTTTGAGTTAAAAATAGGGTTTTGGGTCAAAATAGGGTTAGAATTAGGGTTTTGAGTTAAAAGTAGGGTTTCTGATCAAAATTAGGGTTCTGGGTCAAATTTAGGGTTTAGGGTCAAAATTAGAGTTTGAATTAGGGTTTTGGGTCAAAACTAGGGCTTTGGGTTAGAATTAAGGTTTTGGGTTAAAATTTTGGTATTGGGTCCAAATTAGGGTTTTGGGTCAAAATCAGTGTTTAGGGTTTGAATTATGGTTTTGAGTTAAAAATAGGGGTTTGGGTCAAAAATAGGATTAGAATTAGGATTTTGTGTTAAAAATAGGGTTTTCAAAATTAGGGTTATGTGTCAAATTTAGGGTTTAGTTTCAAAATTAGGGTTTGAATTAGTGTTTTGGGTCAAACTTAGGGCTTTGGGTTAAAATTAGGGTTTTGGTCTAAAATTAGGGTTTTGGGTCAAAATTAGGGTTATGGGTCAAATTTAAGGTTTAGGGTTTTGAGTTAAAAAAAGGGTTTTGGGAAAAAAAATAGGGTTAGAATTGGTGTTTTGGGTCTAAATTACGGTTTTGGGTCAAATTTAGGGTTTAGGATCAAAATTAGGGTTTAGGGTTTGAATTATGGTTTTGGGTTAAAAATAGGGGTTCGAGTCTAAATTAGGGTTTTGGGTTAGAATTAGTGTTTTTGATCAAAATTAGGGCTTTGGGTTAAAATTAGGGTTTTGGGTTAAAAATAGGGTTTTGGGTCTAAATTAGGGTATTGGGTTAAAAATAGGGTTTTGGGTCAGAATTAGGCCTTTCGGTCAAAATTAGGGCTTTGGGTCAAAATTAGGGTTTAGGGTCAAAATTAGGGTTTTGAGTTAAAAAGAGGGTTTTGGGTCAAAAATAGGGTTAGAATTAGGGATTTGGGTTAAAATTAGGGTTTATGTTCCAAATTAGGATTCTGGGTCAAATTTAGGGTTTAGGGACAAAATTTGGGTTTAGGGTTTGAATTAAAATAGGGTTCGAGTTAGGGTTTTGGGCCAATAGGCTTTGGGTTTAAATTAGGGTTATGGGTCAAATTTAGGGTTCTGGGTTAAATTTAGGGTTTAGGGTCGAAATTTAAATTTTTGTGTTTGAATTAGGGTTTTGAGTTAAAATTAGGGTTTTGGGTTTAAATTAGGGTTTTGGGTTTAAATTAGGGTTTTGAGTCAAAATTTAGGTTTTGGGGTCCAAATTAGGGTTTTGGGTCTAAATAATGGTTTTGTGTCCAAATTTGGGTTTAGGGTTTGATTTAGGGTTTTGGGACAAAAATAGGGTTAGAATTAGAGTTTTGGGTCTAAAATAGGGTTAGAATTAGGGTTTTGGGTCAAAATTTGGGTTTTGGGTCAAAATCAAGGTTTCGGGATTTGAATTAAAAAAAGGGTTTTGGGACAAAAATAGGGTTAGAATAAGGGTTTTGGGTCTAAATTAGGGTTAGAATTAGGTTATGGGTCAAATTTAGGGTTTAGGATAAAAATTAGGGTTTAGGGTCAAAATTAGGGTTTAGGGTTTGAATTAGGGTTTTAGGTTAAAAATAGGGTTTTGGGTCTAAATTAGGGTATTGGGTTAAAAATAGGGTTTGGGGTCAGAATTAGGGTTTTGGGTCAAAAGTAGGGCTTTGGGTCAAAATTAGGGTTTAGGGTCAAAATTAGGTTTAGGGTTTGAATTAGGATTTTGAGTTAAAAAGAGGGTTTTGGGTCAAAAATAGGGTTAGAATTAGGGATTTGGGTTAAAATTAGGGTTTCGAGTAAAATTTAGGGTTTTGGGTCAAAATTAGGGTTTAGGGTTTTGATATGAGCCAAGGGGGGCAAGCCAACTTGTCATCAAGAATGATATGAGCCCAATAAGGAGCATGGACCAAGGAGCACTAAAAGGACTTGGTGGGTCTAAGACAAGAGCAAGAACCAAGAAAGCCCAAGAAGTTCTAAACCAAATAGTGTCAACCTTGACGGAAACAAGCCCAAGTTCAAGTCTTGATGGAGTGGAGGACAAAATGGTTACTTATCTCATCCAACTTGAAGACCCATGATGGGCTTGGACGTCCACTTCCCATATTATCATTTTCTAGTTTATTTCAAGTAAATAAAGTGCAATAAACTTGGGTTTTATGAAGAATTTCGAATTTGGGTGCATAGTGGGAGGAATCTTGTTGGTTTGCATACCAATAGTAACTCCTTTAAGTTTTTAGACTTTTTATGTTTTGTTAATTATGTGGGAGTTACACTTTTAATTTGAGAAATAAGTGTGGCTGCTACATAATGATAGAGAGAGGGTAATAAGTCACTATTAAGTGGTTGAGTTAAGTGTGAATTTAGTAAGTCATGAATAGGCTAGTTATGTGGGGGTTATGGAATCATTGGGAAGACAAAGGGTGAAGCCAAATGTTGGCAGCCACACCCCTACATGTAACATGCCTAAACACATGAAATGGTAACTTGGATGTTGAATTTGGATTAAATCCATTTGTGAGGGAATTGTCTCTCTTTGGTTCTTGGTTGAGCCATCTTGTTCTTATCAAGAATCCACGATTCTTGTGGCGAACCTCACTTGGCTTATCAAACTCTCTAGTTTGTGGCGCCTTCACCATCTCTAATCTTCACCATTTTCATATTTTCTTCCTTTTATGTTACAACTCAATTCTGACTTGGATTTGTAATTGTTAAAATTCAACCAAAAAGATCATCAAAGGCAGCCTCACCATTTGGTTGTCATCAAGTGGTATCAAAGCTTAGGCTTTGGTTGGATTTTCGGTGTTTTTGTTCTTCATCTTCTACCTTTATTCTTTTCTTCTTTTAAACCCAAAAACTATCAAAAAAAAATAAATTACACTTTGAATCTATTTGTGAACGGAAATTTCGTGGTTGTTGTTCTTGCTCAAAAACAAGTTTTCAAGCGTGATTCTCTTCTTCAAAGTTTGAAAAAAAAAAAGGAAGAGAAAAGTCTATTTGAGCAATTTGTGTTCTTGAAAAAAAAAAGAAAGAAAAATATTTCCCTTCTTCCTTGTTCTTATTTCCAAAGCTTTGCCTTTCTAGCCTTTCCTTTTGTTTCCTTTGTTTTGATAAGTTTTGTGATTTTTGTTACTTGATTTTTGGATTTTTGTGTGGATTGTGTTTGACTCCTCTAAGGACTAAAAGAGAACAATTGAGTGGAAAAAGGCAAGAGTGAAAATTACATCTTGTGTGGAAAGAGGGTCATGGGTTATCCAAGGGATCAATGCAAGAGGGTCATGGGTTAACGATGGGATCAATGACGTCAAGGTCATGGGTTAATCATGTGATCATGACAAGGGGATCATGGGTTAACCATGGGATCATGCAAAGGGGGTCATGTGTTAACCATGGGATCATGGCAATTTGGTCAGGTGTTAATCATGGGATTATTGTGTGAGGGTCAAGGGTCAACCATTGGATCATGGCGTGAGGGTTATGTGTTAACTATGGGATCATGTCAAGAGGGTCATGGGTTAACCGTGGGATCATGGCGTGAGGTCATGGGTTAACCATGGGATCATGGCAAATGGGTCATGGGTTAACCATGGGATTATGGCGTCGGGCCATGGGTTAACCATGGGATCATGGTAAACGGGTCATGGGTTAACCATAGGATTATGACAAGAGGGTCAAGGGTTAACCTTGGGATCATGACGTTAGGGTCATGGGATAACCATGGGATGATGGCAAGTGGGTCATGGGTTAGCCTTGAGATCATGGAAAGTGGGTCATGGGTAAGCAAGGAATTACGGCAAGTGGGTCCTGGATTAACCATGAGATCACAGCAAGGGGTTTTGGGGTAACCATGTGATCATGGCAAGAGGGTCTTGGGTTAACCTTGGGATCAATGCAAGAGGGTCATGGGTTAACCATGGGATCATTGCATGATGGTAATGGGTTAACCAAGGGATCATTGCGTTGGTGTGAAGTGTTAACCATGGGATCATGGCTAGTGGGACATGGGTTATCTATGGATCATGGGTGGCAGGAAAAAATCCAAGGAAGGAGGCCCATTGGTCCGTTGAACCCATGGGCACCACCCGATTCTAGCCAAACGACGCCGTCTCATCCACTTTTCCTATTTTCGAAGTATTTTCTCCGCATCATAATTACCAGGACGGGTGCGGCTTTTCTGACAGTTGTGGTCCCATATTTTTTAAAATTCATTTGACACTGTTTCCTACTTTTCCGGCATCTTCCGGTGGGTCTTAATGCTGGGATTTGGGGTTTCCGCAGTCCGGAGGGCCCCGCACCGCCGACCGGCGGGGGCACAAGTTTGAGACCGTTTACGGTCTCCCGCCTTTGGTGTTTCGGCGACCCCGGCTTTCCGGAGCCATGCTCTGGGCCGGCCGATAAAGTTGTTGGGAAAAAGAGGTGCAACACGAGGACTTCCCAGGATGTCACCCATCCTAGTACTACTCTCACCCAAGCATGCTTAACTGCGAAGTTCTGATGGGATCCGGTGCATTAGTGCTGGTATGACCGCACCTGTTAGTCTACGCGTGATCAAATCCTTTATACGCTTACTTACCGCGACGTGCCGAGCTTCCGTTACCCCTCGGGCTCGGTCCAGCCCGCTTCCGTATGTTGATTCAGAGACATCAGGGACATGCCGGTAATTAACAGATTTGTTTTCACGTGCTCCGAATGACCTGAATTTTGGCAGGGTGGAAGGGAAAAATTCAAGGAACGAGGCCCATGGTCCGTTGGATCAATGGGCGCCACCCGATTCTGCCAAACGACGCGCCGTCTCGGCCATTTTCCTATTTTCCAAGTATTTTCTCCGCATCATAATTACCGGGACGGGTGCGGCTTTCAGCTGATCGTGGTCCCATATTTTTTAAAATTCGTTTGACACCGGTTTCTAACTTTTCAGGCATCTTTCGGTGGGTCTTTATCCGGGATTTGGCGTTTCCGACCGGGAGGGCCCCCGACGCCGGGTCGGTGGGGGCACTCGTTTGAGGCCATTTACGGTCTCCTGCGGTGTTTTGGCGACCCCGGCATTCGGAGCCATGCTCTGGGTCGGCCGATAAAGTTGTTGGGAAAAAGAGGTGCAATACGAGGACTTCCCGGAGGTCACCCATCCTAGTACTACC